>JAULJZ010182228.1:0-46816 GCA_032270985.1 Heliamphora pulchella | reverse complement strand
ATTTCTATTCTTTTCCTTTCTTTCTCATTAATCACATTCGTCTTTCGTTATTTCTCTTTCCAATTCATTCATCTGTTGTCCACATTTCTGTTTCATTCCATTAATCTCATATTGAACCGACGTAGAGTGCAGCTTATAGAAACCTTTCCCTATTCCCCCAATAGGCTACGTGAAGCCATTGCGTAATAGATAGTGTTGGTGTAAGGACCTTGTACCTGTTTATTTTATTCTTTTTTATTTTCAATAAGAGAAGAGAAGAAAATAAATTTGGGCGTGGGTGCCATAAAATTTTGCTTGTTAACGGTTAACTTAACGGTATGTGAAAATAAAATGGAAAGATTCGAAATATTTAAATGTGAACAAAGTTGGAGGTTCAAGTTGAATTTTAGAAAAATTTGCAGAATTTCGGTTCAGGGATCACCGCTCGAGCGGGGGGGGTTCGCTCGAGCGGACTATTGGGATGAGTTTAGAATGATCCAGAAGATTGGAGATATTTTGGGGGATTACATATATGTGTACATATGTGTCACGTGAGAGAGAAAACCACCCCCATCTCTTCTCCTCCTTTGCTCTTCTTCTTCTTCCATTCTAGAGAGAGAGAGAGACCCACACTCCACATGAAAACCCTAGCCCTCTCCCATGGAAATCGAAGCTTTGAAGCTAGATTGGGAGTAAGTAAGAGTGGAAATCAAGCTTTAGAGCAAGGAGGTAGATGATGGAGCATCATGGAGGCAAGAACACCCAAGATCCAAATCCTAGGAGGGAGAAATTAGAGTAATATCAAGCTTTTGAGCAAATTCGAGGTAGGATCTAGATTCTCTCATATGCTTGTGTTGATTTGAGTTGATAATTTGTTATATGAGTAAATTATAGTAGGTTTCATGCATGATTTGAAGAGTTAATAGAGTAATGTGTGAGTTGGGTTGGATTTTCATAAAGAATTGAGTTTTTGAGAAATGACTAACCTTGATTTGTTCAAATTGATTGTATAAAAGAGTTTGAGACTTGAATCCAATGTTTTTATGGTAAAAATTGAGATTTAAGACTTGATTGATGAAGGGTTAAGGGTTTTGATGTTAGAAATGCAAAACAGGGGTAAATCTGGAGTTTTCTCAGGCGACAGCGCGCTCGAGCGGAGCCCTATCCGCTCGAGCACTCAACTGGCAGAGAGTTGGGAGCTCGAGCGCTCGACGTCCGCTTGGGCGGACTGACTGCACGGGGCCATCTTTGTTTGATCATATCTCCCTCATTCGGACTCAGAATTGGGTTGTTCTTGTACTCAAATCGAAACCCCGCAAGTCCTCTTTCCAACAAGACTACTCTCACAAAAAATTTTGTAGAAAAAGTTATGATCAAATTAGTGAGGGTATGTCAAAATTTTAAAATCATTTCTCACCCGTTTTTAGCCAAATGTTTTGGAAAAACATATTTTCATTAATGTTGGTCCTTTTTACTAAGTTTCTAATTCCTTGAGCTAATGACACACCTATATATTTATCTAGATTGAGTTGAGAGGCACACATTGATCCTATTGGTTGGGCTTTCCATTACAATAAAAGTGGGTTTCAAATTGATAGGTATATATATATATATACATGGTGGATGTTTCCTTGTAAAATGATGTGATCTTTTGCTATCAATCTTGCGTTATTGGTACTTGGTGACATTGAAGTGACAATGTGAACTATGAGAAATTATATAATGAAATTATTTACTTGAATTGAAAACCTACGGTTGAATGTGGAACATGTATAATGAGGGGCTGAGGTCCTATGGTGAAAGCCCACGAAGGTTTATGAATTAAGTTGGGCTGGCGGCTCCTCAGTGAAAGACCGAAAACTTGCGCAAGATGGGGATCACATTCCCACGGCTCAGTTCCCAAAATGTGATGTTGTATCGTGGTGAGTTATAGAGGTATCTATTACCCAATGGCTTCGCGTAGCTTATTGAGATAATAGGGAGGGATTTCTATAAGCTGTACCCAATATCGGTTCATTAATTGTAATAAATTAATTGTGATACGATTTTTGTGATAAATCGGGTAATGAAAATGTGATTTGATTTTTTTTGTAAAAACCTAAGAAAAGAGAATAAATGTGAAAGAAAAGAATACGTTGAAAAATGCTTAATGAATGAATAACTTGGCATGCGTGGATGTGTGTGTGAATGAATGAAAAATTTATGGAACTTGCATTTTTATTCCGGTTGCACCCATCACACCTCACAAATCATGCATTACATCTGAGTTAATCTATATCCTACGAGATTCGGCTCACGTACGACTGCTAAACCATTTTTTAGGTTCTGAGGAGAACTGATGATACCGAGATGATGGAGGCATTTTGGGAATGGGCTAGAAGATGGGTCTTGCATTTCTTTTCTTATGCCATACGTACACATAAAGCTAAAAGATTTGATGTATTTGATCTTATTCTTGTATTTTGGATAATCGGGCGAGTGAAATGATATACTGCTTTGTAAACGATCTTGTGGGACTTGAAGCATTAATTAGAATTTGTTAAGCGTCGGTGAAATAAAAATATAGTTGTTCAAGAAAATATTTATTCCTAAGTTAGTCTTGAATTCAAATCTAAAGTGAAATTAAAATGTGTTAATGAATGACCTTTAGAAGGGTCGGTTTGGGTTAGTCCACCGGTCCCCGGGATTCTGGGCGTGACAGTTGGCCTAACTAGGTTTCAACCTATTTTGATGATAACATACTAAAGATTCTAATTGTGCAAATTGGGTGTGTTCATAGGACTTTAATGACGCAAGCACAATTGAGAAAGTAAAATAGAAGCCATGAAGCATTAAGTGTATTGAGTCTAGGACTTATGTAAGTTCACAAACATTGGCTATGTATGTGAAAGCTCATAGGAGACCTTAGTTTGACCCTAGGTACTTAATATTTTATGGAAAATCATTTTCAAAGTATAAAATGTGTTTTAAAATGTTTCAAAAGAAGTTCGGCCAAAAATATGCAAAAAAGTGTGTGAAGAAAATTGATATACCTTCAGTTTTTTGGTCATAATGTTTTGTACAAAATGAATTTTTCTATGAGGTTTGAACCATTGAAAAGTAGACTTCCGGAACTTCAATTTAAACATAAGAATGACCCTATTCGGAGTCCGGATGAAGGAGTTATGGTCGTTTAAAGTCAGGAAACTTGAGCAATCGTGATCCAGTCGACTGATCACTGGATCCAGTCGACTGGAGGCTGGTCTAGTCGACTGAATGGGCTTGTCCAGTCAACTGAACATGCTAAAATTCATATTTTTTTGGCTACAACGGCTAGTTTGACCATTACCACATTTAGCCCAACGGCTAGTCCATGTTTTTGGCTTATAAATAGACCCCTAAAGCCTTGAAAAATATATAACAAAGCCCTCCATCATACTCTCTTGTATATATCAAGTTTGTGCTTCAAATTCTTCATTTTTATGAATTATTTTTGAGAGAAAACCTTAAAAATCCTCCATTGAGCTTTTCACTTGTATATCCTTTGGAGTGAATATTAGTGTGCTTCATTTATATTCATTTGCTCGCTAAAGGAGCTAATCTTGTACATCCAATTTGGATTCTACTCTTGTATTCTTATTGTAACTTGAGAAGGTGATTCTCAAGAGAGGCCACTCCGCTTATTGAAGGAGAGAAGAAATTCCGCTTATAAGGAGGGACTTGAGAAGGGAATATTCTTAAGAGAGGCTGCTCCGCCTACTGAAGGAGTGTGTACTTGAGAAGGGGACATTCTCAAGAGAGGCTACTCTGCCTAGACTAAGGAAAGAGGCTTCTCCGCCTATTGAAGGAGGGATAGTGAAAATCCTCATAGCGATTGGCTTGAGCCAAGGACGTAGGCCGTTGCGCCGAATCTTGTAAAAACCTTGGTGTCCTATCTCGAACTTGCTTTACTTTTCATTCTCATTATTATATTATTGTTTATATTTGCATCACGCACACTTAAAATTTGTACTTGAATCATTCACTATTAAATTTCATACTTGTATTTTAATTTGTAAATCAAGAAAGCTTTGAATCTAGTGATTTCATTTTTCAAACAAAAAGTTTTTTCAACTTGTGAATTAAAATCTAAACTTACATTTTAAATCCTCAAATAAATAAGTTTTGAATCTTGCTTATAAGTAAATTAAAATCTACACTTGTGTTAATATTTAAACAAGATTTTTTTAAATATCCAATTCACCCCCCTCTTGGGATTGCACATATACTATTAGATAGCTCTATAACTCACCACTACACAATCATGTCCGATTTACGGGGGCTAACCCGAGGGAACACGGTACCCATCTTGCGCAAGTTTTTGGTCTTTCACCGCGGAGCTGTACAAACCCAACTTAATCGCATCCAAATCAATTATCATCGGTTCAATATTTGATTAACCACATAATTAATTCATAATCATATCATTATTTATTAATAATCGGGAGTCCATCTCCCCAATTCACAATCACATTTCTAATTCCAATTCACAATCATATTTCCAATTCCATATTATCAATGAATACTATTATTACATATCCATCCAAGTATCAATTTCTCATTGGGTTCCCATGTTTAATTCAACAGGTAAAGTCTCAAATGTACATCAACTTAATTCAAAAACTTCAAGTTAACTAGTTAATTGGCATCACCAATACGCTAATCATTCAAGTCATTTCCTCAGCATATCATTAACCATATCATAGTCCAGTTTTCAATTCATCACTATAGTTCAAGTGTATTTCCGTGATTTCCTCTTACTACATATATATCATCATCCAGTTTAATTAGCTTCCACCATTTTACTAAACCATTTCTCACATAATTACCTTCATCATACTAACACACAAGTATTTTACCTTCATTATCACAGTTTTAAGTCATTATCTCAGTCAATGTCCATTAGTCATAAAATTGTAAAGTCCAAATTATTTTGTTAATTCAATTATTAGACAATACTCAAGCCAAGAACTTCGTGTTCTTTCAAATTTCTTAATCCAATCACAAATTCATGTAACAATCTTTAAGTAAACATAACACAAGAATTCCATCTTTACTCGACAGTTGTGAGACCCCGAACTTTGTTATTTTGAATTATTTATATACGTGTCGTGTTTATTTTAGTATATGAAAAGCTTCGATGCATGATTTATGTTTTAAATTTGTAGAACAGCATGTATAAATGTGTTTTACGCTTATTCGGGCTTTGTTTGAGGCTTGTTGGGTAGGTTTTTGGGCTGGAAACCGAAGCACAAAACCAATATACTTCTACCCAGGGGTTCGATTGACTGGAGGGCTTGGCCTAGTCAACTGAACCTAAAATTTTCAATTAGATCGACTGAACTGGGGGGTTCGGTCGACTAGACAGAGGAAAATTGCCGTGTCTATAAATATCCCACAGGTTGAGATATTTTAGAAAACCGTTCTTCCAAGCTAAGTTTCCCATTTCTCTGCCTTCTCTCTAGCTTTTGAGGGCCCAGGGCTTGGTTTTTGTGAGATTGGTTATGGATCCTTGCTTTTGGGGATGTGGGCTTCGCACCCATCTAGTCTGATTCTCGTTTCAACGAGGTTTGGTTTTCGAGGCTTCGAGTTTTGACTCGTCGAGCTAGGATTCTAGACCTTACAACTGTATAAGGGTGTTTTATGTAATTATATATGTTTTCACCGGGTAAAAAATACATAAAATGTCATATTTGTGTTTAAACCTTATTTTACGAGGTAAAAGTATGTTTTTCGCTTTTCTTGGTTTATTACCGTATATAACATGTGGATGTATGGTTTTCAAAAGGTGATTTTAAAAATGGTGGTTTTTGGTAAAAACCTCAACACTTGGTGTTTTGGCGGTTTGAAGCTAATCCTTAGGGCTGAGTCTCATTTTTGAAACGTTTTGTTAAAAAAAGAAAAAAATATTTTGAAATATTTTTGTCTGATCTCCATGTTGATGGGTAGATCTAAATACATGTATAATGTATTTTATGGAAATATTTTCGTAGTTGAGCTACGATATGATTTTTGTGAAATGATTCTCTAGATGTACCGGGATAGCCGATATTTGGCACGAGTTGCCCTCGGTGCAAGTCCGAAAACGTGCACAGTGTAGGTACCTTTGTCCTTCAGGGTAGTTCCCGTAAAGAAGGTGGTAGGTGCTCTTTTCCTTCGGTGTTAGTCCATAAAGTTAGCTTTGACGTTATGGTGCTATGTATAGAACCTGCCATTACCTAACCGGTCCTATGATGTATAGAGATTGGGTAAGGGGCAGGAGTCTATAGTTGTTTTCTCTGTCTCCTTGTGATGGAGTCGGTACATAGAATTCATTTTATCTTTTCTTGGTGTATGATCCGAGTTGGAAAATGACGTTTTGGTTAATTACTATTTTCCTTCAACTGTAAAATGTTGCTTTGCATTGTATAAATGCTTGGTTGTGGAGGAAAAACTATTTTGGAGGTTTGTAGGAAACTTGGGATTTTATGATGTAAAACTTTTTTGGCTTGTGGTTGAGTTCGCTCCGATTATATGATTGCTTATCCTGCTTTACAGTTTTATAGTCTGTTTCTATTGGGCTTCGGCTCACGATGTGGGATTTTGTTATAAAACTACTTTCAGGTTTGGAGGTTGATGATCATGAGGAGATGATCTAGTGATACCTGTGGTGTCGGAAGACTTTTCTAGTTTTCCTTTTGTATGCCTGCTTGAAGGCATGTTTTCTACGCCTTTAGGCGATATATTTATCCCTGTTGAATCTGTTATTTACTGCTTATGAGAGTTGCATGTTGGGTATTCTTCTGATTTCAACAGGTGAATTTAAATGTATGAAAACTTATTTTCATAAAACTGGTGTTTGGTGGATTTTCATGTGACCCTGGATTTTGGGGCGTGACAACTTGCTATTAGAGCTCTGAGTTCGAATACTTAAGAGCCTTGGGAAAAGGGTTTATCACCTGGTGAGGTTGATTAGTGATGCTTTCTTGCATGTGTATAAATAGTTTTATAACATGCTATTAGCTTTTTGAGCATAACCATTGTGTATATGTGGGTATGGAGGTTGAATCTTAGGATTGATGAGTTTTGCCTTAGGGCATTTGGAATAACAGATTTGGAAGCCTAGTTAGAAACGCGTTTGGCCGACGTGTTTTCTAGCAAAGAATCCGAATAGATTATCCAAATGGACGAGTCTGTCTTGTTGATTCTCCTCGGTATGTGAGATGTGTTAACATGACTTTAAGTGGCTACGTAATAGCATGCTTATGTGCGTTATGTGTTTATGTTAGTAATAACATGATGTAGGAAAGCTTATCCTGTTACCTTGCTTTCTATAGAATTATGTCCACGCGGGGAGGACGGGGACGGGGTCGTAGCCGAGGCCATGGTAGAGGTCGTGCTTATGTTCAGGTTCCAGAGGAGGGAGACGTTCATGCCCCACAAGAACAAGTGGGTGGTGCTGACGTCATGCAGGAGATGCTTACCACCATGAGAGTTATGGCTGAGGCATCCAAGGCTGGAGTAAGGGCTCCCGAGCCAAGAGCCTCTTTGGCTATGAGGAAATTCTTGTAGTTAGATCCTCCGACCTTTTCTGGGGAGCCGAACCCCAAGGTTGCTACAGAGTGGTTGGAAGTGACCACGGCTATCTTTGATACTCTAGATATCGAGGAGGATCCTTTGCGGGTGAAGTTGGCTGTGTTCCAACTGTGGGAAGATGCCAAGGAGTGGTGGAAGTTTGCCAAGACCACGGTGAAGGACACGTGGGCCGCTTTCATGAGAGTCATCTTGGAGAAGTATTTCCTGAGATCTTCGAAAGATACATACCGAGAGGAGTTCCTCTCCCTTGTTCAGGGGAACCTTTCTATGGTCCAGTATGAGGCCAAGTTCGCGAATCTGTCGCGATTTGCAGCTGAGATGGTGTCTACAAAGGAGTTGCGCACTAAGAGATTTGAGAGGGGCCTTCGACCTGCCATCAAAGACATGATTGCAACTCTGGGTTTGGATGTGTACATCGCGCTGGTGGAAGCTGCTATTCGAGTGGAGAACTCGTTGGCAGAGAGCCGCAGAGTTAGAGAGGGTGGGAGTCAGTAGAGCAGTAGAGATGCACAGTTCTAGAGGCATAGGAAAAATCGCCAGAGGTCATCTGGACCTAGTTCTCATTTTGTTGGCTCGTATCAGCAGTAGTCGTCCACACCTGCACCATTAGTGTCCTCGATAGAAAGGTCAGAGCAGAGAGAGAAGATTTGTTATCGATGCGGACAACCAGGGCATCGTTTAGTTGAGTGCCCACAGAAGGGTCAGATCCAGAGTTCAGTGTCTGTCTAGTCACAGGCAAAAGACCCATCTGTATGCTTTGGGTGTGTTCAGTCCGGGTATATTCGCAGATTCTGTCCCTGAAAAGGGAGTGTCTAGGGTGTGACAGGAGTGCCAGTTGCTCCATCTGCTCAGAGACGGCAGACTCCGCAGTAACCTAGGGCCCAGACGTCTAGGTTTGTAGAGGGAGGTACCTTAGCATAGTTTATGAGGCAGCCGACTACTCCGAGGTAGGGTGGGCAGACCAGACCACTGCAGGCCAGGGCTTATGTTCTTGCTGATCACAGTGCTTCTAAGGTACCAGTTGTATCTGATGCTGCAGCTACTCCAGCCATGATCAGAGGTACTCTTCTAGTCTTTAGATCATGGGCCAGTGTTCTCATCGACACGAGAGCATCACATTCTTTTATGTCTTTTTCTTTTGCACCTGTATTGGGATTACAAATAGACCCGTTGGGTAGTGCATTGAGCTAGAGACCTCTGTCCATGGGAATGTGGTGCTGAGTAGAGTTTGCAGATCTTATGAGTTAGGAGTCGTCGGTCGTTATTTAAAGTTTGATTTTATCATTCTAGACATGACCACGTTTGATGTCATCCTAAGGATGGACTGGCTGACTATCTACCGTGCCTATATAGATTGTGAGCAATAGAGGGTGTCGATCTGTACGCTGGAGGGTGACTGCTTCTACTTTGTGGGTGATCGGGATGAGGGCTTGGTGTCTATTCCCAGTGTGGCTCGGGTTCAAGGGAACTTGAGTTTCCTCTTTTCTCCTCTCAGGTTAGATGAGTTAGGTGAGGTCCGAGGGGTGCAGCCCTCTGTGGTCTGTGATTACTCAGATGTCTTTCCAGACGATCTGTTTGAGTTACCACTGAGCCGAGATGTGGAGTTCTCCATTGATCTTGTTCCAAGAGCTGCTCCCATCTATGTGCCATCATATCACTTTGCACCTGCTGAGTTGTGAGAACTCAAGGTGCAGTTGCAGGAGTTGGTTGACAAGGGGTTTGTGCAGCCGAGTACGTCTTCGTGGGGAGCTCTAGCTCTTTTTGCAAAGAAGAAGGATGGATCCTTGAGATTGTGCATAGATTACAGGAAGTTGAACCAGGTAACAATGAAGAATAAGTATCCTATGCCTAGGATTGATGACCTATTTTATCAGCTGAGGGGTTCACGCTGCTTTTCAAAGATTGACTTGAGGTCAAGATATCACCAGTTGAGGATTAGGGACGAGGGCATAGCGAAGATCGCCTTTCAGACTCGTTATGGTCACTACGAGTTTCTGGTCATGCCGTTCGGTTTGACGAATGCCCCTGTGACATTTATGGGTTTGATGAACCGTATCTTTCACCCTTATTTGGACAGTTTTGTGGTCGTGTTCGTGGATGACATTCTGATCTATTCACCCACGAGAGAGATGCATGAGGAGCATCTGCATGTTGTCTTGCAGCTTTTGAGAGAACATCACTTGTATGCAAAGTTTGAGAAGTGCGAGTTCTGGATGTCGGAGGTGAGATTCTTTGGACACGTGGTGTCGAAGGATGGGGTATCAGTGGACTCGTCGAAGACTGATGCCGTGATGGATTGGCAGTGACCGAAGAACATCTTGGAGATCGCAGCTTTCTGGGTTTGGCAGGTTATTATCGGTGGTTCGCCAAGGAGTTTTCTAGGTTGGCAGCATCTATGACGTGTCTGATGCGAAAGGGAGTGATGTTCGTATGGAGCGAGTCCTGTGAGTCAGCTTTCCAGGAGCTAAAGAGGAGATTGACCAGTGCACCAGTGTTGATTATTCCAGAGTGAGGTCTAGGGTATACAGTGTATTGTGATGCGTCACACGATGGTTTGGGCTATGTTTTGATGTAGGGAGGTAAGGCTGTAACCTACGGCTCACGACAGTTGAAAACACACGAGAGGAACTACTCGACGCCTGATTTAGAGTTGGCAGCCATGGTCTTCGCCTTGAAGACATGGCGGCATTATCTATATGGTGAGCACTTCGAGGTTTTCTATTATCACAAGAGCTTAAAATAAATATTTTCGCAGAAAGATTTGAATCTTCGCCAACGACGATGGATGGAGTTGTTGGGAGACTACGACTTTGATTTGCTGTACCACCCGGGGAAGACAAATGTCGTAGCAGATGCGCTCAGCAGGAGATCTCATGGTTCGTTAGCTTCTATAGCTATATGGGAATGGGACATGCTCAGAGCTGTTGGAGAGTTTGATCTGTGTCTCGGGGAGACAAGGGGGAGGTGCGACCTTATATTCAGTAGCTTCACAGCCCATATTGGTTGCACGCGTGTTAGAGGCTCAGCAGACCGATCAGGAGGCTCAGATGATACGAGACCGTATTACCAGTGGGAGGGATATAGCAGGATGGATAGTGGGTTCAGATCAGAGTTTGAGGATGACAAGGCGTCTGTTTGTGCCAGAGTCGTGCCGTGCTGAGGTGCTACATGAGTTTCATCATTCACATCCTGCAGTGCATCCAAGAGGCACAAAGATGTTTCATGACTTGCGCCGTCAGTTCTGGTGGACGGGAATGAAGAGGGACGCGATCTGATTTGTGTCTCGGTGCCTTACTTGTCAGCAAGTAAAGGTGGAACAACAGCGACCGGCAGGATTGTTACAGTTGTTGCTTATATATGAGTGGAAGTAGAAGAATGTCACGATGGATTTCGTATCGGGACTTCCTTGATCGTCGGCGGGACATGATGCTATTTGGGTTGTAGTTGATAGGTTGATGAAGTCTGCACACTTCCTCCCTATTCGAGTGAGAGATCTAGTGGACAGATTGAGCAAATTGTACATCCGGGAGATAGTCCGACTACATGGAGTACCTGTGACTATCGTTTCTGATCGAGACCATCGCTTTACATCGCTCTTTTGGCAGAGTCTTCAGGAGGCTTTGGGAACTAGCTTGACTTTCAGCACAGCTTTTCACCCACAGACCGACGGTCAGTCTGAGAGGACCATCCAGATTTTGGAGGACATGTTGAGAGCTTGTGTGCTTGATTTTCGGGGTTCTTGATAGGATCATCTATCATTGGCAGAGTTTGCATACAACAAAAGCTATTAGTCCAGTATTAGGATGGCACCGTATGAGGCTCTGTATGGTAGGCCGTGTAGATCGTCAGTGTGTTGGACAGAGATGGGTGAAACCACTGTTTTGGGACCCGACTTAGTACGGGAGACGACAGAGCAGATTACCGTGATTCGTCAGCGTCTGGTGACAGCTCAGAGCTGCCAGAAGAGTTATGCGGATCAGAGGAGGAGGCCGTTAAAATTTATAGTGGGGGATCACATGCTTTTGAAGGTCTCGCCATGTAGAGGGTTGATGTGATTTGGCCGTCGCGGGAAGCTATCACCACGTTTTATTGGACCCTTCGAGATCCTGGAGAGGATTGGGGTGGTAGCATACCATCTAGCCTTGCCGCCTTAGTTAGCATCTGTGCACAACGTCTTTCACGTTTCGATGCCACGGAGGTACGAGCCAGATCCTTCGCATGTGTTAGATTAGGCTGAGCTGCGAGTTGATGAGGATATCACATATGAGGAGCGTCCAGTGAAGATCCTTGATACGAAGGAGCAAGTGTTACGGGGGAGAACGATTTCTTATGTCAAAGTTTAGTGGCTTCATCACGGGGTTGAGGAAGCGACTTGGGAGCTTGAGTCTGGGATGCCTGCTAGATACCCAGACCTATTTACCTCGTGACCTTGTAGAGAATTTCATGGGCAAAATTCCTTAAGGGGGGAGAGTTGTGAGACCCCAAACCTTGTTATTTTGTATTATTTATATACGTGACGTGTTTATTTCAGTACGTGAATAGCCTCGATGCATGATTTATGTTTCAAAGTTGTAGAACAACATGTATAAATGTGTTTTACGCTTATTCGGGCTTTGTTTAGGCTTGTTGGGTTGGCTTTTGGGCTGGAAACCGAAGCACAAAACCAGTATGCTTTTGCCTAGGGGTTCAGTTGACTGAAGGGCTTGGCCCAGTCGACTGAACGTAAAATTTTCAGTTCGATCGATCAAACTGGGGGGTTTGGTCGACTGGACAGAGGAAAATTACCGTGTCTATAAATATCCCACAGGCTGAGATATTTTAGAAAACCTTTCTTCCAAGCTAAGTTTCCCGTTTCTCTGCCTTCTCTCTAGCTTTTAAGAGCCTGGGGCTTGGTTTTTTGTTAGATTGGTTACGATTCCTTGCTTTCGGGGACATGGGCTTCGTACCCATCCAGTCTGATTCTCATTCCGACGAGGTTCGATTTTTGAGGCGTCGAGTTTCTACTCGCCGAGGTAGGATTCTAGACCCTACTGCTACATAAGGGTGTTTTATGTAATTATATGTGTTTTCACCGGATAAAAAATGCATGAAATGTCATATTTGTGTTTAAACCTTGTTTTACGGGTAAAAAGTATATTTTTCGCTTTTCTTGGTTTATTATCATATATGACATGTGGATGTATGGTTTTCCAAATGTGGTTTTGAAAATGGTGATTTTGTGAAAAATGGTGATTTTTGATAAAAATCTCAACACTTGGTGTTTTGGAGGTTTGGAGCTAACCCTTGGGATTGAGTCTCATTTTTGAAACGTTTTGTTAAAAATGAGAAAAAATATTTTGAAATGTTTTTGTTTGATCTCCATGTTGATGGATGGATCTAAATACATGTATAATATATTTTATGGAAATATTTTCGTAGTTGAGCTACGGTATGGTTTTTGTGAAATGATTCTCTAGATGTACCGGGATAGCGGGTATTTGGCACGAGTTACTTTCGGTGGAAATCCGAAAACGTGCGCAGTGTAGGTACCTTTGTCCTTCGGGATAGTTCCCGTAAAGAAGGTGGTAGATTCTCTTTTCCTTCGGAGTTAGTCCGTAAAGTTAGATTTGACGTTATGGTGCTCTGTATAGAACCCGCCATTACCTAACCGGTCCTATGATGTATAGGGATTGGGTAAGGGGCAGGAGTCTATAGTTGTTTTCTTTGTCCCCTTGTGACGGAGTCGGTACATAAGATTCATTTTATCTTTTCTCGGTGTGTGATCCGAGTGGAAAAATATCGTTTTGGTTACTGTTTTCCTTCAACTGTGAAACGTTGTTTTGCATTGTATAAATGCTTGGTTGTGGAGGAAAAACTATTTTGGAGGTTTGTGGAAAACTTGGGGTTTTATGACGTAAAACCTTTTTGGCTTGTGCTTGAGTTCGCTTCCATTATATGATTGCATATCCTGCTTTACAGCTTTATAGTCTGTTTCTATTGGGATTCATCTCACGATGTGGGATTTTGTTATAAAACTATTTTCAGGTTTGGAGGTTGATGATCATGAGGAGATGATCTAGTGATACTTGTGGTGGCAGAAGAATTTTCTAGTTTTCCTTTTGTATGCCTGCTTGAAGGCATGTTTTGTACGCCTTTGGGCGATATATTTATCCCTATTGAATCTTTTATTTACTGCTTATGAGAGTTGCATGTTGGGTATTCTTCTAATTTCAACTAGTAGATTTAAATGTATGAAATCTTATTTTCATAAAACTGGTGTTTGGTAAATTTTCACGTGACCCCGAATTTTGGGGCATTACAATAGTCCATTCACTAAACAATTATTCCCCAACAGATCATGGATCCATCTGATATAAATAAATTGAGTTCTCAAGGTGAAGGTACAATGAATTTCAACTACAGCTCATCTTTTACATATATTTTCAACTCCCACATTTTATCCATTGCGTTCTTCTCACTCTTAAATCCAATATCAAAATCTCAAACAAATCATCATAAACCTTTTTCATATTCCATTATCTACCGAATTTGCCTAGTAAGTTTCAACTCGACACTTAGTTCATAATCCATTGAGCTATGAAGCCTCTATGATTCTCTAACATTCCCATTTAATCATATTATGCAAATATATATCTAATAATCAGGTATCTAATCTTAACTATCTATTCTTATAATTCATGATTCATTTATCCTATAACCCACCACTCTCATGATTTTCTTATAATATAAAACTAAATCAAATACCTCAATTTCAAATTAATGTTGTGTGACCCATCGGTTCTTACTATTTATCTTCAATTCTCATACCCATCCTCACCATCTCATATTCAAGTATTCAAATGCTAGGCTCTTCTTTGAATTAGCTCATATGTTCAGTTACTACTTCTAACCACCTTATACTTAATCCTTCAACTCTTGACTTCAACCCGACTTTATCCTGATTCAATTCTAAGGTAACATTTAATCCCTCATATTACTATAGCAAGGCTTTATTATCGATTCCCCTCCAAATATTTTCATACTAGTGCTCATCTCAATTTTAAACTTATTGCTCATTTAACCACGCAATCCATTATCTCAAGAAGTGAAACAAAACTTATTATTCAGGTTCTCAAATAGGATTTTGTACATTCCACATTTCAACATCTTACCCGATCAAAACGAACCACATCCCGGTATTAAGTCCATGACCCAAATCTCTTAACTCAGATCATCATTCAATCTTACAACCACCACGCCATCATTTATAGGCCAAACATGATTCTAACATGACTCATCCCCCATCAATCCATCTTTATTTCATCTAGTCAACATTTCACCTTTATATAAACTATATTTTTATTAAATAGTTCTCAAGTCTTTAAAACTAGCCACAATTCCATTCATTAGTTCATTTTGTGCCAATTACCTTTCCTACTTGATTAATCAAAGGCCTCAACCATCGACAATCCACTTCAATATACCAAACCCAAACTCCCCAAATCTTGTTCATTTCCCATGAACATATTACATTCTAGTAACTTAACATTGGATCAATACACTCTAATTTCCAAATCCTGCTTGACAGACACAAGTTTAATCTTCAAACCCTAAGTTTACAAGTTCCATGTAATTGACTATCAATAGAGGGTTCTATTTTCATAATCTTCCTCATTTATCATGATTATAATTTAAGCAACCCACAATTTGATTAGATTCTGGTTTATTTCATTAAAAGATAAAGGTTTTCTTGGAATTAAGGCAAAGTCAACGCAAATCAATGAAAAACACTCAAGTTAGTCTAGATCCTACCTTGTAATGCCGTAATATCGTAGAATTCACCAAGAACACCTCCTTAGGGTTTCGGCTAGTTGGGATGTTTTCTCCATGAAGCTTCGAAATGCTCTCTTATTGGATGGAAGCTTTAACTTCCTTTTGTTAGTCTCTGATTTATCTGCATCAGTTGGTTTCAACTCTTAACCTAGGAGGCGCCGATGAATCATCAAAAGCATCTTCTTCATCATCAATCTCAGGGTCGGTGATGTATCCAAAGCTATTGAGGCGTTTCTCAAGCTCCATAAGACCACTCTGGTTCTTCTTGTAAACCTCATTGCAATAACTCATCCACTCTTCAAACAATATGGTCTCGAACGAAATTCACTTGGGCAAATTTAGATCTCAGCTAATTGATGACACTCGGCAACTCCGGCATGATGCAAAATTGAGAAAGAAGGGATCGCGTTCAATGGGGCTAGGAAGCTTTGGCGCCTAAACATGGGCGAGTTTGTTGCGGTTGAACAGGGGAAGAGGTATCGGAGTTGGGTATGTGGGTTTTGAGTCTCCTTTATATGTGTCTCTCTGTCTCTCCCTCTTTCTCTCGATCTCTCTCTCTCTCGATCCCTCTCTAGATCCCTCTCGTTCTCTCTCCCTCTTTCAGCTTTTCCAGAAGCATCTCAGCTTCGGCTGAGATGCAACATCCTTCTCCCCCCCCCCCGCCCCCCTTTTTTTTTGAGATACCCTAATGCATATATATTAATATTCCATATATTTATTTGCACATTAACTCTACCTTATATAAACCCCTAATTTAATTCAAGTAACGCAATTAAAATTTTTTGTCACCCCAGAATTTATCACCAATTTATCGTCCCTGCATCTCAAGGCACCATCCGCGTATAACACATCATATTATTGTCAACAATTCCTTCTCAAAAATTCTAATTAATTCTAATTATATCGAAGTAACTAGTAATAAAATAAGTATTAATAAAACCGTACAGAGTTGCTACAGAGAAAAAATAAAAAGACGTACTCATGGTGTCTGTAGGGGGTTCTCCCCCAAAACATAAACAATTTATTTACACTGGGGACGCACCCAGGATGTTCACGAAGAATACATCCCAAAATAGTTTCACAAGCCAGCATACTAAAGATGCTCTTAACCAACAAGTAGAGACGACTGATTCCAAAGCGACACACCCCACAAATAATGATAAAAGTACAACTCACAATGTATAAGGAATGACCCACAAGATGCTCCAAGTACAACTATTATAATACTCAAGGTACAACAAATTCAAAGCATAAGGTACAACTATTTTAAGCATGCTTCCCATCGTAAGCTAAGAGTTGATATTCATTTATAATGAGTATGTTCTTATATCATGTCATTGTTCATGAATTTTAGCACATAAAGTCACATTAAACATACATTCAAACTTTAAATTGTTTAAGGCATAAATTTAATGTTAAACACATTACATTAAACACTTTACTTAAAAATTCAACAATTTAAACAGAATTTACAACAAGCATTTGAGGCATCTAGACCTTAAATTAATTTATAATTTTTAGTCACAAAATAATTTAAAATATCCTTAACAACTTTTATGAAGAATACTTAGTTTAATTCCTCTTATTTCTAAGTGATATGGCCCTCACAAACAAAAGCGTTACAACTGCCCTAGGCGTAAATAAAAAATGTTGTGCATAGAGCAGAAAAAGAAAAATATGTTCGGAGTATTAAATCAACTTCAAAATTTTTAATTTTTAGATACGTTACAGTTTAAGATGTCTCTTAAAACATTCGTGAAGGATGCTTGGTGGTGTTCCTAAGAATATATTCAATATGTTGCTCTCATAAGAAAATGTGTCAAATCAGCATTTTAAGACTCAGAAGTGGTGATTTTTAGCACTAATAACAGAGAGGATAAAAATTGTCACGCCCCAAACTCTGGGCCACGTGAAACACCCATAGGCAACCAAACATAACACCCAACCCGAGAAAACACTCTCAATATAAAACAAACATGAATTGTATATAACTGCCAAAAGGCTTACATTACACGCCTCCAACACCGGAAAAACATGTAAACATACATGATACAGAAAGAACCAAAAAGGAAGACTACAGATCTTCTGCCTCTCCAGCAACCCCGGATCAACCTGTGTAACCGGTACCTGAAAAATATTCAAATCCCACAACGTGAGTCAAAGCTCAGCAGAAATTAGACAAGCATGCAATATAAGTTAAACATGCTAGGAAAATAAGGTACAGCTTTAGACTCTCTTTCAAGTCATAAAAATAATTTTCACAAGTAATGGGAAAGTGAGGATATAAACCATTGTGACTCATAAGAGCCCTAAAACCAATTTGAAAGCATTTTTTTTAGATCGCGATTCACACGAGTCATAAAAACAATGTGAAATTGGTTTTATCCGTCCCACAATGCATTTTACGTAATCCACGTCGGGCTTTACCCGAGGGACCGCATCCCCGTCAATGCGCCTTTTCGGTCTCTCCCGAAGGACCTCAGCCCCAACAAATGCATCTTCTCGATCTCTCTCCCGAAGGACCTCAGCCCCAACAAACATCTTATTAACCACCACGTACCAACATTACGTTTCACAAACCACGTCACATACTACACACGCGATCCATGTTACACTTGCAAACCATGCAACATGCACTACATGCATCCACTCCTCAGAGCCCACATATACATGCCTACAAAACTATGAGTTTTAAAACATAAACCAAGTTACACGTAACGATATCAAAGTCATGTAATCCATCTACATAATCCGTACATAAATAAGATAGAGTTATAAATGTACATAACCAGTTATAAACGCATATAGCCATATATAACCTCACATCATGACGTCACCCGCCATATAACCCAACGTCCACTCCCATGGACAACCAACAACCCACATAACCAAGCCTAACCCGAAGGCTAACACCAAATCCCTCAAGCCACGAGATCACAAAACACCATCTTTTCCCAAAAAGACCACGGGCCCAAACACGCCCCGTACCCAACGAAATACAAACACCACGCACCTAACCGTGCACCACACCCACATCTAACAATGCACGATACCCCCAAGGACGCTACTTACACAAACACCCGAGGCCACGACATGACCCCCGAAACCACAACACAACCAACCGAAACCAAAAAAGAATCCAATAGTATTTCAGTTGGCTAATCCCATATATCAATCAACTGAATACTATAGGAAACCAATTGGAAACTAAAACCGAACCACCAAACAAACACCAGACGCCCACACAGGACCCCAGTTGACTGACCACCCACGCCCAGTCGACTGAAAACATGTTGGAAAGCAAGAAAAACCCAAATAGAACCATGTCAGTCGACTGACCTCCCAAAAAGATAATCCAGTCGACTGACCTTCAAGATCCAATCGAATGACCTTGCCCAAAAACCATTTTTAAGCTACGATTTCAGCCTCCAAAGCTCGAATCAACACCTCGAAACTCCTATTAAACACCCTCAAACTTACACACGCTCAAGCCTAATACCAAAACCTCGAAAGAAACTTTCAAAACACGATTCTATCCAACCGAAATCGATGAAAATTAGTTTTAAACCAAAACCCGACCTTTGAAACAAAAGCCAATTTTTTTATACATTTTAAAACAATAAAAACACCTACAATTACACGTAGCACCCTTATAAGACATGAGAGTCTAGGATCCTACCTCAGTGAGTTAAAAACTCGATGCCTCGAACCACGTGCAAAACTGAGCTTCGCTGAAATAAAATTCCATTCGGATGGATGCGTAGACCACGATGCCAATAACAAGGATCGACTGCTGGATTGTTGAAAATCAAGCCTCGGGCCTTCGAGAAGTTAGAGAGAAGGCAGGGAGAAAAAGGAAAAAAACTTATCTTGTAAGTTTTGAAAATATCTTTTGAAAATATCTAATGCCAGAAATTTATAGATCACGAAAATATCCTTTTTTTTTTAATTTTTAAAATTTACACCGCAACGCCTAATGGCCCCGGGAACCAACCCCGCGTGCATAACTGGCCTCGATCATGCATCAAGAAGCTTATAAACGTGCTGCAACAAAAACATTAAACGCGTGTCGAAAAATGCCAAAAAAAGAAAATGGGTTAGAGTCTCGCAACTTTATCCCCTTAAAGTAATTTCGTCCCCAAAATTTAACACAAGGTCAAAAGAAAACAAATTGTCAATCGCAATCGACACAGGCATACAAGATGGTCAACTAAACCATTCCTAGGATATAGTCAAACAAGGTCAGACATCCTAAACAACAGCCAACTATCTCACAGACATGGGATCTACAACCTACCTCAACCTCACATCTTTACCAACCACCGCCTCAACGCAGCACACCACTCACGAAGTCCATCACCAACTCCCAAACAGATACAATGAAGAACTGGCTCAAAGCCTGCATACTCAGAAAGTACCTCTACTCGCTGAAGGTATATCTGCATCATCAGGCACGGTCGGTGCCCTCGAAGAACTGGGAGCTGTGAGAGCATACGCTCGGAATAATGTTGCTCTAACTTGTCTGCCAAAACCTGGTGCTCTCAGCTGCCGTACCGACTGAACTGAAGTTCCCCTATCTGTCGCTCAGGAAGTCTGAACGACAGGATGCTGTTGTTGATTCCACACAAATGAACCCTCTGGTGTGCCCACTTTACTCGGTGCACTCTCTCTCTAGGGACAGTTCCTACGAATATGTACCGTCTTGCCACATCCATAAAAAATCTGTAACTCCCTCCCCTATGACTGAATCCATGAACCCTGGGATTACCTCGGGTATGGGCAATCCACCATACGATGTCCAGGCTGCCTGCCCTGATAGCAAATTAACTCCCTCATCTCTGGCTTCCCAGATGAAGCCACTGATGGTGTTGGTGCAGAGAAATTCTGTGGTAATCCAGATGGATGGAAGCTAAAACCATAGGACCTCTGCCTCTTGCTGGAACGCCCACCTGTCTATGCCTCTATTCCACCCTGTGCTGTCCTGGCCACTCTCAAAACATGAATCTCAATCATAGTGTTCTCAACCCTCGCTGCTGCCTCCACCAGCTCTGTGAACACACGAAGTCCCATTGCTACCACACGTTCTCTAATCGTCGGCCTCAAGCCCCGCTCAAACCTCATCGAACGCAGCTCATCTGTGCTCATCAACTTCGGTGCAAAACGGGACAAGCTCATAAACCTGGCCTCATACTACATGATATCCATAGCCCCCTGGGTGAGAGTATAGAACTCCTCCCTGTATAAGTCCCTCTTCGAAGCCGGGAAGTATTTCTCCAGAAAAACTCCTGTAAAGGCTGCCCATGTGAACCCCATTGTGTTTTTGGCATATCTCCACCACTGATGAGCATTACCTCTCAGCTGAAAGGTGGCAAAACAAACCCGCAACTCATCCTCAACTATCTGCAGCGTATCAAGGATCCGAGTCACCAGCTCTAACCACTTTGTCGACACAATAGGATCAGGATCTCCAACAAAGGTAGGTGGATCCATGCGCCTAAACTCTCGCATCGCTATTGTAGCCCTCGTCTCAGGCACTCCCTCTCTCTCTAACGGTCTCACCTCTAGTTGTTGCAAGAAGCTGCTGGATAGAACCAACAAGCACACGCAACAACTCCGTCGCGTCCATCGATCCTAGGGGAGTATTTGCATCCCCAGCATCAGGGATAGGCACATCCCCTTGGACAAAACCACAGCCACAGCCTCGACCACAGCCTCGCCCCCTACTCGCTGACATCGCGTCTATATGAAAAAAAAGCATATAAGATGCAACATATAACACGAACCACATAAACATGCTAACACATAGCCACATAGGTTCATGCTAAACTAACCTTATATACCGAGGAGAACCGACAAGAATGACGCGACAATCTGGATAACCTACTCAGATTCCATGCTAAAAATCACGTCAGCCAAATGAGATTCTAACTTGGCTCCCAAGTTTGTTAATCTAAACGCCCAATGGCAGGACTAATCAATCTCACAGTTCAACCCCCATGCTCACATATACACATCATTCAACCCCCAAACGAGATTCATGTTATCAAAGCATCTAAACACATGCAATCAAGCACACGCAATCAACCTCACACGGTGATGCACCCTCTTTCCACGGCTCTTAGGTATTCGAACCCAGAGCTCTGATACCAATCTGTCACGCCCCAAACGCCGGGCCACGTGAAACACCAATAAGCAACCAAACATAACACCCAACCTGAGAAAACACTCTCAATATAAAACAAACATGCATTGTATATAACCGCTAAAAGACTTACATTACACGGCTCTAACACCAGGAAAACATGTAAACATACTGATACAGAAATAACCAAAAAGGAAGACTACAGATCTTCCACCTCTCCAGCAACCCCGAATCAACCTGCGTGACCGGTACCTAAAAAATATTCAAATCTCACAACGTGAGCTAAAACTCAACAGAAACTAGATAAGCATGCAATATAAGCTAAACGCTAGGAAAACGAGTTGCAGTTTTAGACTCTCTTTCAAGCCGTAAAAACAATTTTCACAAGTAATGAAAAAGCGATGATATAAACCATTGTGACTCACAAGAGCCCTAAAAACAATTTGAAAACGTTTTTTTCTTTAGATTGCGATTCACACAAGTCTTAAAAACAATGTAAAATTAATTTTATCCGTCCCACAATGCATTTCATGCAATTCATGTACCTTCTCGGGCTTTACCCGAGGGACCGCAGCCCCGTCAATGCACCTTTTCGGTCTCTTTCCCAAAAGACCTCAGCCCCAACAAACACACCTTCTTAGTCTCTCTCCCGAAGGACCTCAACCTTAGCAAACGTCTTGTTAACCAGGGTTAACATTCTCAGAACCATATGTTCAACTATCCCATTCCATACACCCTATTCTTGATTTGCACCTATTTCGATAATCCTTCCACTATGACGAGACAATGGGATATTAGTGACTCGTGGTTCCTTTTTCATTCTACTGATATTTTCTCTCTGTTCTTTCAGAACAATGTTACTTTTGGGACTGGGGTCCATAATATAATCCTCTTCCAAGAATCAAGCATTGGTCCTAACAATGACCTTCTGATCCTTAGGATTATAAAATTGACCACCCTTCGTTCTCTTAGGATACCCCACAAAGAAACAGACTTCTGTCCTTGGTATCAACTTACCTGCATTCCCTTTCAACACATGTGCTGGACACCCCCAAATCTGAATGTGTTTAGACTATGCTTACGCTCGGTCCACAATTCTGTGAGAGTAAAAGGTACTGACTTAGAAGGTACTAAGTTCAGAATATAAGTTGTTGTTTCTATAGCGAGTCCCCAAAACAAATTGGGTAAACCTGAATAACTCATCATAGACCTTATCATCTCTATAAGAGTTTTATTCTTTCTTTCTGCTACATCATTCTGTTGTGGAATGTCAAGTGTAGTCAGCTGGGATATAATCCCTTCCGATGACAAGTAATCCCTAAACTCTCTAAAGAGGTATTAATCACAATGGTCAAATCGTAGTGATTTGATACTTTTACCTAGACGCTTCTCCGTCTCTGCCTTGAATTCTTTGAATTTTTCAAAGCAATTCGACTTACGATGCATCAGATAAATATATCCATACTTTGAGTAGTCATCAATGAAACTGACAAAATACTCAAAGCCACCTCTAGCCTAGATTGTCATAGGACCACACACATCAGAATGAACCAGCTCCAACGGTTCTTTAGCTCTATAGTCTTTGGTTGAAAATGGCCTCATGGTCATCTTACCCTCTAAGCATGATTTACAGACTGAAAGTGCCTCCACTTCCAATGAACTCAAAGGTCCATCTGTTACTAGTTTGCTTATCCTTTTTAGATTAATATGACCCAAGCGTAAGTGCCAAAGAGGCGTTTAGTTCATTAAAGAAGAAAACTTTCTCTTATATGGTAAATTAGATGTGTTAATCAATTCAGTTAGTTGCAATGTAGGAGAGATTAGAGTAATAACATAAAAATAATTCACCAATGTACCAGAACAGATAACCCATTTATTAGCCTTAATAATCACAGAGTTATTAAAATAAATCAAATATCCGTTTTTTACCAATCTTGAAATAGAAACTAAGTTCCTTCTAATGAAAGGTACATAAAGACAATCTCTCAATATTAAAACTCTTTTTCCACTAAAACTGAGAGTGACATCTTCCACTATAACTGCTGTTACCTTTGTATTATTGCCCATATGCAGGTAAATCTCCACATTACTAAGTTGTCGGGTTTTCTAGAACCCCTGGAAAGAATTACAAACATGATCAGTGGCTTCCGTATCTATACACTAGGTTCTAGTAGATAACACCGCTAAATATGCTTTCACAACCGGTGAATAGAAATTACCCTGTTTGTTCTGTCTTTTGAGAAATACTTGACATAACTTTTTCCAGTGCCTTGTTTGGATGCAATAAAAACATCTGTCTTTCAGCTTTTTCACACCAGTCCGTGGCCCACTAGCTACCTTAGAAACCGTGTCTCCCTATTTCTGAACATTTTTTTTCCTCATGCCTTTCGACCTCGATGAAGAATTTTTTTCAGAAACAAACACATTTTCTAGTATTAAAAGAATACCATTCGGTCCCATTAATTTGTTTTCTTTGAGTATTAAAGTAAGTGGGTTGAAAGTTATTTTAATTCTGAGAATCACATAATTAAAATTTCGTTAATTATGATGAGCAAAACTTTGAAATTATTTTAATTTAATTTTCTCTATCATTTTAAAATTAATTCGCAAGCAGCCTAGATCCCTGTGAATAGCATGTCACGATAGGTGGACGTCTACTATCCATTGTTTGTCTAGATAGGCCAATTCCTTTTAATTTTACTATCTAGGCAACTAACCTTACCAAGTAAAATTAAATAGCTAGCATAGCTTCGGTCCGGTATATAATAGCAGTGACTCAGATGAAAATGATACTATTATATACAGCTAAGTGTTAACCATCACCTAATTTCAAATCAATCATTTCGCAATGAACCCTTTAGATAGAGAAGTGATCCACACTAACAATTATCCAGAATTATCTCTAAAGGAGGTTTGTACTGGCGATACCGCAATTAATCTGTCCAATGGGGAGGAAAGCCTTACTGTCAACACGCATGGTTTAATTGCATCACCTATAAACTAGTGATGGATACTGCAGAATTTATCTGTGAATAAATTTTTTCTCCCACTTAAATTTTTAAAACATTTTTTAGGGTTATAAAAATTCGTTTAATTAAAATAAATTTATTAATTTTGAAAACTACACGATCTGAAAGAATCAAATATCTTCCCGTATACACTTTTTCAAATATTCCGATTTATCAAATCATCTTTTCGTGTTTTAATGCGTGACAAATAAAATTTAATAAATGCATAGTTTTTTCTTTAGTTTTTTAGCCAACGTAGTGATTAAAGATATTTATTTATTTTATTTTTTATTCCACATTTTTTGAAAAATAATAATTTGTTTTGATCAAATATTTTTCCATTTAATTAATTTAAAATCCAGAATTAATTTTCATGTTTTTTCAAGATATCCGTTTTCATGAAAAAACATTTTAAACGTGATATTTTGTAAAAAATAAAATGTCTAAAGTTTTTTTATTTAATTAAAATTAATTAATTAAAAAAACTTAATTTTATTTTTTATTACAAAATATTTTAATTAAATTCAAATTTCTGAATTAATTAAATTAACAAGATAAATAAAATAGATATGCAATCATCCACGCAGTTCATATATATATAAATACAATATGCATGTATTCCAATTTTATGTTTGAATATAAACTCTCGTGAGTTTCAAACCCCTATTGAAAATAAGCTGCATCAATCCTCTTTCAAGTCTGATTTCTGTATCCCGATTGTATCATGATTCCTTGATACACTTCGATATATACCGATATATTATATTAGTATCAAAACACATCAGAATATCGATCAAAGATAGCCCCGAGCCAGCCAACCACCGCCGGCCACCAAGCACCACCGCCGGCACCACCAAGCCGCCACCTTTAGGTGGCTTTTGCCGCTTTGTTCGAGCTCTATTTTCAATGCTTTTTATACCCAAAAAAAAGCTCTCGAAAAGTAGTATTTTTTGTCAAAAAATCTTCTCAAAAACAGCCTGAAAAACAGGCTTCGATGGCTACCGAAACACAAAAAATGCTGTTGCCCCGCAACAGTATTGCACCATCAACTTCCCGAGGCCGTTGTGGCCTCATTGAAATTTTGTTTTCGACGTACTTTATACTGAAAGAAAGCTCTCAAGAAGTAATATTTTTTTATCAAATTTTTTTCTAAAAAATAGCCCAAAAAATTGCCAAAAAATGCCCGAACAGTCACCACTGCACCAGCCGCGTCGCCGTCCCAAACAACCACAGCTTGGGCTTTTTCCGGTGGCTCTTTCGCGCCCATTTTTCTTGGAAAAATAGATCAAATTTCCAACCACATGATAGTTCAAAGAACGCCTCAAAAATAGTCCGAAAAAGCCCCAAAAAATAGCTCCGAAAGCTATGCCGCAGCCGCCGCTGCCTGATTTTTTCCACCTGTTTTGTGCACTGTTTGGCCCAGTTTTTTTTAATGATTTTTGGACAGCATTTTAAGGTATGTTTGCTGCTATTTTATTCCTAAAAACATGTTCAAAAAATAGTCTCAAAAATGGCTCAAAAAATCATCAAAATCGTCGCTAAATCGCCGTCGGCAAAGCTGCCAGTACCGGGTTATTTTTAATGATTTTTTTCGTTGTTTTTGACTTATTCTTACTGCTATTTTTAAATCATAAATACTGCAAAAAACTCACCAAAAAAATTGTTTGAAACCAATAAAAACATACCGCGATTCGTGGCCTGTAAAAACCCAAAATCATCGCTGTGCCGCCGCCTATTCTCCGTGTTCTTGGATATTCAACCCGTTTTTAAAAAATCTAAATAGATATTTTAAAAATAGAAACTAATTATTACATCAATCCTATATCTCCAAGACTCACATTCTATCTATCACGGTCATCCCCCGTGATTAAAAAATAATCATTATTTAAAACCATTCAATCAAACATGAAATAAATGACGATCATAAAATCGGGATTAGAACGCCTGTAAAACCGAGTTAGCATAGTTTTAAAACTACCTAGTCCTGATGACCATAAACAAAAAACAAAATGGCTCTAATACTAATTCTTAGCGGCAAAACTGCCAAGATCATTGTTTTTGTAAACGATTTTTGAAAAAAATTAACTAGACGGGTAAACGCCGAAACAGGCTCTAGATAAAACTTTTGATGCCAAATGATCAAAATTAAAACCCGTGTAACCAAAGTTAATTTAGAAGATTGCCTTTTTACCGGTCAAATCTTCAACTACGTTTTTTATTCTGAGTTGAAACTCCCGTCAGACCTTCAATTGTATTGTCACGCCCCAAATTTCGGATCACGTAAAACACCCTTAAACAACCATATAAAACATCCAACCCGATATTTACTTAGAATTTAAACCATACAAGCATTTAATATATCCACCAAAAAGGCTACATTACACAGTCCCAATACCGAAAAACATGTAAACGTACATGGTCAAAAGAACAGAAAGAAGACCATCAATCTCCCGCCTCAACCGGTAACCCCGAATCAACCCACACGATTGGTACCTAAAAAACATTTGAAATCCTACACCGTGAGCTAAAGCTCAGCAAAAACTAGACAGGCATGCAATATAAACAAAATATGCTCGAAAATCAAGGTGCAATTTTTGACTCACACGAGCCATAAAAATAGTTTTATATCTGAACTCATACGAGCCCCAGAAGAAAACAGTTGAAAAACGGTTTTATAGGAGAACTCCGAAGAGTCTCAAAGAAAACGGTTTTGATAACGGTTTTGTATCACGACTCATCAGAGCTTAGAAAATAACTTAATATATAGATATAGTGTAATGATTCACCAGTAAAGATAGACTCCTACGGGCCACGATTCTCACGAGCCCTGCATACAACACAGAACCAACTCTCACAAGCCTTAACAACCGTCCTAACATAGAGATAAAGATCCCTACTCAAACACACATCCACGGGATAAAATCGTATGCCACAGGATAAAATCGTATACCACGGGTTAAAACTGCACACCACGGGATAAAATCGAATACCACGGAATAAAATCGCACACTACGGGATAACACCGAACACTATATATGCATAAACAAAAATAATCACAATTTTATAAGCACAAAAGAATGTATAACCATGACATTCCACATAACGATGCCACAAAACCCAACACGACATCACATGCCACACACTCGTCATCCGCTCACCCGAATGACCCGTTCACTCACTAGGATAACCAATGATGCAGAAAACCAAGATCTAACCTGGAGACGAACACCTGAATCTCCCACAAAATGGTTCTCACCAGAAGCCACCTTTAAAACAAACAACGAACCCACACATCCCGTACCCATGATGCACCAACCACCACGCACACAACCGTGTCTCAACGCCCACATGACGTGACCAACACCCTCTCTGTGACTTCAATTGACAAGACCCCATAATTCAATCAACTGAAAACCACTAGTCGATCGAGCCCCATTACCCAATCAACTGAGAGGACACCACACGATCAACAAAACCATCAAAACACCCAAACAGCCAACACAGGACCCAATCGACTAGATCCCATCCAATCGACCCAAACAAGCCACTGGAATTTCAAAAAATTCCCCAAAAATACTGATCAGTCGACTGACCTCCACGATCCAGTCGACTGAACCACAATCTAGTCGACTGATCTCATGTTCCAGTCGACTAAACACAGGCGAAAACCACCTCCGAGCTAAAGCCTTCAAACTCCCATCCAATACCCTCAGACGTACACATGCCCAAACCTAACACCAAAACCTCGAAAGAAACACCCAAAACATGATTTCATCCAACTGAAATCGACGAAAAACGGTTTTGAACCCCAAAACTAACGTTTGAAACATAAAGCGATTTTACGCATTTTAAAACTGTAAAAACACGTACAATTACACGTAGCACCCTTATAAGGCATGAGAGTCTAGGATCCTACCTTGTTGAGTTAAAAACTCAACGCTTCGATCCACGTGCAAAATCAAACTTCATCAGAATAAAATTTTATCCGGATGAACGCGTAGCCTACCATGCCAATAGCAAGGATTCACTATTGGATCATTAAAATTCGATCCCTAGGCCCCCGAGAAGTTAAAGAGAAGGCAGAGAGAAAAAAAGATAACTTAGCTGAGAAGTTTTAAAAATATCTTTTGAAAATATATAACGCTAGATATTTATAGGCCACGAAAATATCTCTTTTTTTTTAAACCCGCGCCACAATGGCCAACAGCCCTGGGAACCAACCCCGTATGCATATCTAAACCCGAACATCTATAAAAACACGTATGAACATGCTGAGACAAAAATGGTAAACACGCGTCGAAAAACGACGAAAAAGAAAAACGGGTCAGGATCTCACAACTCTACCCCCTTAAAAGAATTTCGTCCTCAAAATGAGGTGCAGTTTTCAACTCACAAGAGCCATAAAAACGGTTTTATATCTGAACTCATACGAGCCCCAGAAAAAAATAGTTGAAAAATGGTTTTATATGAGAACTCCCAAGAGTCTCAAAGAAAACAGTTTTGAAAATAATTTTGTACCATGACTCATCATAGCCTAGAAAATAACTTGATATATAGATATAGTACAATGCTTCACCATCAAAGATAAACTTCTACGAGCCACGACTCCCACGATCCCTGCATGCAACATAAAATTGACTCTCACAAGCCTTAATAACCGTCCTAACATAGAGATAAAGATCCCTACTCAAACACATATCCACTGGATAAAATCGTATACCATGGGATAAAACCACACATCACGGGATAAAATCGTATACTACGAGATAAAACAGTATACCACGGGATAAAACCGTACATTACGGGATAAAACCACAGGATAAAATCACGAGATAAAATTGCATACCACGAGATAAAACCATATACCACGGGATAACACCATACACCACGGGATAACACCGAACACTACATATGCATAAACAAAACTAATCAGAGTTCTATAGGCACAGAAGCACATATAACCATGACATTCCGGATAATGATGCCACAAAACCCAACACGACATCACATGCCACACACCCGTCATTCGCTCACCCGAACAACCCGTTCACTCACCAGGACAACCAACGATGCAGAAAATCAAGACCTAACTCGGAGACCAACACCTGAATCTCCCGCAAAACGATTCTCACCAGAAGCCACCTTTAAAACAAACAACAGACCCACACATCCCGCACCCACGATGTACCAACCACCACGCACACAACTGTGCCTCAACACCCGCATGATGTGACCAACATCCTCTCCATGACTTCAATTGACAAGACCCCATAATCCAATCAATTGAAAACCACTAGAGGAGAGCAGTCGATCAAGCCCTATTACCAAATCGACTGAGAGGACACCACATAATCAATAAAACCATCAAAATACCTAAACGCCCAACACATGACCTAGTCGACTGGACCCCATCCAGTCGACCCAAACAAGCCACTGGAATTTCACAAAATTCCCCAAAAACACTGTTTAGTCGACTAATCTCACGATCCAATCGACTGAACCCAGGCGGAAATCACCTTTGAGCTACTGTTTCAGCCCTCAAAACTCTAAAATGAAGCGTTCAAACTCCCATCTAACACCCTCAGACATACACACTCCCAAGCCTAACACCAAAACCTCGAAAGAAACACCCAAAACACGATTTCAGCCAACCAAAATTGACAAATAATGGTTTTGAACCCATAAACCAACGTTTGAAACATAAAGCGATTTTATGCATTTTAAAACGGTAAAAACACGCACGATTACACGTAGCACCCTTATAAAACATAAGAGTCTAGGATCCTACCTCGTTGAGTTAAAAACTCGACGCCTCGATCCATGTGCAAAATTAAACTTCGTCGAAATAAAATTTTCTCTTGATGAGCGCGTAGCCCACCATGTCAATAGCAAAGATCCGCTGTTGGATCGTTGAAAATAGAGCACTGGACCCCTGAGAAGTTAGAGAGAAGGCAAAGAGAAAAAAAAAAGAAACTTAGCTGAGAAGTTTTGAAAATATCTTTTGAAAATATCTAACGCCAGATATTTATAGGCCACGTAAATATCATCTTTTTTATTGAAACCCGCACCACAACGGCCAACGGCCCCGGGAACCAACCCCACATTCATATCTAAACCCAAACATGCATAAAAACACGTATGAACATGCTGAGACAAAAACGGTAAACACGCGTCGAAAAACGCCGAAAAAGAAAAATGGATCAGGGTCTCACATGTATTCCCTTATGTGATTCTTGAATGTAGTGTGAATTACAATCTATCAAAAACTCGTATCGACAGAACCTGGACAGCTTTAGTTTTGAAGACAAGTTAAAAAAATAGTTCAGCCTAACCACATATTTATACGGCTACAGTATGGACCTATGGAGTAATTATGAGTAAGGTTTCTTGTGGAACACAGACACCCATCAGCAGTTTTCGTAATTAAGCAAACTTCATAGCGGTGTTTGCAATTATTGAAAACTGGTAGCGATTTTTGCAATTTTCATAAAACACTGAATTACAGTTCACACCACTAATGAACTATAATTGTACTTTGACCCATAATCTCAAAACCTTTTTGCATTGAGCTCCTGTTATTAAATACTTATCATTTCTCTCCACGTTAAGATTTTCGATACTCGCCAATTAAATTTAATTACTGACAATTTTATTTAATCAGCATCTTGTAATACCTTAAGCCCTTTTGTTTAACTTATTTGACCGCCAGATAATCAAATCCACCTGCAGAGTTTGGCACGGTCAAAACTTATAAGCTTCCTTAAGGGGGTATCGTCAATCCCGATCTTTCAAAACGTGAATTTCATTAATAATTAATATTTACCATATAAATAATATCGCTATTCAACTCAGCGAGAATATAAACCCATATAAGATGGCACCCTCTAATTAATCAAAACAACGAATATTAAATATATACAAATCAATAATTATTTTAGAATTAAGAGTATAAGCATTATTCATAATAACCTTAGGGTGTGAATTAATTAATATAGCAAGTATAAAATTAATTACCCCAATATGTCATGTTCAATATACAAAGTGTACTAGCACAGAGAGTCAAACAATAGACGACACTAGTAATTGTTTCCCGTAACCATGATCGGTCTACTAATAAAACTCTATGCTACAGTCGTGCCGATAGTATGCTCATTTTCATCTAAACTGTGAACATAAAACTTATATTCTGCAAGAACCTAAAATCTGATCTTCTGTGTGTAAGTCGTACTCTACAGACCAGATTAAATACTATACAAAATATTGGATATCCATGTATAATATTAAAGAAATGATATGCATACATTGCTCATAAAGATTTTTATAAAATGAAAAATTAATTTTATTAAGATAAAATTAAATACTAAAAACATGATTTTTAGTATACCAAACCTAGCACTATTCGCAACGAGGGGTGATGATGGCTTTGGTGATCAATTGCCTATAAAGTCTACTCTTGTAATTCCCAGCGTGAAATTCATGTTTTTATCTAGGTGTATGTTGGATTGGGCACTTGCATTGCATTATCATCACATCTTTACATAATCAGTCGCTTTCATATTATTATATCTTTCAAATTTGTCTATCTCCTTGATGTATATATGCTTCAAGTGTTGAATGAAATGTGTTGTGGTGAATTTGTGCCATGAGATTGGTTAGAGAGTTTAGAGTGTTTTTTCCTGGGTTTTGGCCCATGACTTTGTGTCACAGGTGAAGAGGAGGAAGTCTTTGAGGAAAAGATTCCCCACGAGGAAGGATATATCGATCAAGGTGAGTTCCCAGAGTAGGCAGATCCCAATGATGCTTAGATGAAGAATCAAGTCATCTTTTTGTTTCTTTTTGTTCAATTTCTGAGCGTTTATTGTAATTTTTGTAATTTCTTTGTGAAATTGTAACGCTTATATATATTTTTGGTCAGCGTTGAACCTTAATGATGTAATATTATATTGCATATTTATGAATGAATCGCTAGAATACCGCTTTAATTTATACTTATGTATATCCCGACGTGCTCAGAAGCCGGGGCGCCACGGTATTTGTCAAATAGAGAAATGAAAGAAAAATGTAGTTTATTTTTCTTAAATTTTGTTTAATTAGTTTACATAGAAAGTTATATAGGATTACTTATTAATATAACCTTTTAGTGAGCATTATTTGATTTCTTTGAAAGGTTAATTTGATGTTGTAAAATTTGATGTCTATTTAAAAAAAAAATCTCTCCAATCCTGTAGAGAAACAAAAAATGGTTATTAAAAAAACATTGTCTTAATTTCTTCCTTTGTTTAATTACTCTAAATGAGTGATTAGGAAAAAAACATTAATCTTCTATTCTCAAATCATCCAATTCAAACCAACTTTAGGGAAGTTTTTGAATCAAAACTATTTTTTAGGTAAATTATAATCTCACCCCCTAAGTATGGGTGATTTTCAATTTGATGCTTATTTGTTTTTCCTCTCAATTTAATTGTTCACCTATGTGATTTTACTCAATGTTCACTTTTGTCCAAAACTTGACAAAATTTACCAAATAGATATGTGTGACAAGTTAGCAGTCATGTGGTAATCCAAATCCAAATCCAAATTCAACTGCCACAATTCTCCACCTCCAACATCAAACTCTCTAAGTCCCAAAAATTGTACAACACCACCACCAAATTGGATTATCACAAATTCTTACTAATTTGTTAGTCCTAGACAATCCAAGAAGGGGGTAAATTGGATTTTAAAACAATAATAAGAATTTTAAAAATCTTTTCAAAAACTTTGTAATTTCACAAAACAAATATAGTAGAGATATAATCAATAATGAAATTAAAGAGGTAAGAGAGAGAAAGTGAAACCAGACACCAGGATTTATAATGGTTCGACTTCTTCCAAGCCTACGTCCACTCCCCAAGACTCCTCTTAAGAATTTGTATTAATACCGAATGCTTCTAGGCGGATTGAAAAGCCTTTACAACCTAAAGAGGTTTCAACAAAAACTCCCAATTTTTCTAAACTCTCTTTAGCTCTTCTTTAAGAACTTAGCTCACTCTTTTAAAGGATCACAAGGGTGACTTATCCTTTATAATAAATGAGAATGAATCAGAGATTCACAAACAATCACTCCTTACAATAATTTACTAATAAATGTACAAGGAAGTGAGACCATTTGGGCTGAAGGAGTAAATGTAGCAGTAAATGCTATAAGGAAAGATTATAGGCTTCAATGCAATCAATAGAACAGTGATCTAGAAATTTGAAACTCTAAAATTTACTCCTTATATAACCCATTGAAGTAAATGACCATTGGTTGTTGGTGGAGGTAATTAATACTTTTTAAATTGTTACCGTTTGAACCAGGCACTTTTGAAAACCATCGCAGGTGTCAACACAAACTTGTTGAAGCTTTGGTTCTTGGACAAACTTGTTGACTAGAGTGTGGGTGGTGTCGAATCATGGTACATTTGGTGTCGACCCTTTCATTACTTCAGTTTTTCAGTTGGGACCTTGGTGTCGACTCATATCAAAGTTGGTGTCGACTTAAGGCTTCGTGATCGACTCATGGTGTTGACTCAAGTCTTCGTTGGTGTCGACTCAGGTGAGAGACTTTAACTATTGAAAATTCGGTGTCGACACTGATTATCTTTGGTATCAACTCAGCCAATCAACTTTGGCTACTAGAAAAATGGTGACGACACTTCTTTATTTTGGTGTCGACCCTGCTAGTCAGACTTGGATACTAGAATAACGGTGTCGACACTGATCACTTTGGTGTTGACCCAAGCAGTCTGATTTTAGATACTGGAATTTTGGTGTTGACACTTGTCATCTTTGGTGTTGACCCAAACTGTTGATTTTTAGAGGGTGACTTTGTGTTGACTCATTTGCTCTTTAGTGTCGACACATTTGGGTAAGTGTCCGGGGGATGACTTGAAGTCTTGGTGTTGACTCATTACTTCGCTGGTAACGATCCACTTCGAGTTTTTCGGATAGTGTCTAGGTGTCGACTCATGTTGTCATTGGTATCGACATTAGAACCTAGAGACCGAGGGATTACTTAGTGTCGACTCATATACATGTTGGTTTCGACATAAGTTGAATCTCGTTAACGTGCTGAAGTATCGACTCATGCGTGCATTGATGTCGACTCATCATGCTCATTCGTCCTTGACTTGGTGTCGACACAGGTTATAACTAGTGTCTACTCAACTTGGATCCTGGTCCAATACTAGAGGTGTCGACACAATAGATCGTTGGTGTCGACGCACTTGAATTCCTGAAATGTCTCAAGTAAAACTGTTAAGGTGTCGACCCTAAACTTCAATGTTGTCAATACACTTGAGTTTGTCAAGCGTACTTTGCCTATAGGTGTCGACCCAAAAGACAATTGGCATCGACAAAAAATGTTCTGTGCAAGAACACTAGTGTCAACCCATTTAGCTTAATGTGTCAACACAAATGGCATAAAGTATCGACTCATTTGTCATGTAATGTCGACACTACCTTTATAGAAAATAATTAAATATAATCTTTTTAAATCAATAAATTAGAAAGTGCGAATTAATAAAAGCATCAAAATCCATTTAAAATGCACTTGGGTTTATAATCTCCCTTTTTTTTTATGAAGACAACATTTTCTAGAATATGTTTGAAAAGATTTTTGACAAGGATACTGTCCTTATCTTTATGCGTTTAACAAAATATACAACTACAACAAAAGGTATTCAATAGTCAATATATCATCGATCAGTCACATGATTTTCAAGAGATTGGCATTCTCAATCATCAACAGTTGAATTGAATTGACATTCATACATATTGAACAAATACCATTCAACAGTTATGAGAAAAACTAAAAATTAACCATTCATATCATAAAACATATTAAACCATACAAACAACAGTTTCACAAACCATTTATTGATCATCATAAAATCTTTTCAAAAACCACCATAAAACTTTCACAACACACAAGATAAAACAGAAATGTATGTTTTTAAGTTACAACTGCTCTTTCACAAAAAAAAAAAACTACAACTTCTTTTCTTATCTTCTCCTCTTTCTTCTCTTATGCCTTTTTTGTTGGAGGCAAACTGTCAAGATCATTGATTTGTAAACGATTTTTCAAAAAAATAAAATTAGATAAACAATCACCGAAACAGCCCCCAAATAAAAACTTTTTGATGTCGAACGATCAAAATAAAGATCCGTGCCACCATAGTTAATTCAGATGAATACCTTTTGATCGATTCTCCAACTACGAATTTTGATTTTTCGAGTTGAAGCTTCGGTCAAACCTTCAACTATATTTTCGATGCGATTCCTGAACGTAGTATGGGCTATGATCATTCGAGAACTGGTACCGGCAGAACCTAGACAACCTTAGTCTTGGAAGACAACTTATGAATATGGTTCAGCCTACCCAAAAATTTATAAGGCTATAGTAGGGACCAATTGAGTAATTATGACATAGACTTCTAGTGTAACCCAGATAACTATCTAGCGATTTTCGCAAATATGCAAACCTCTCAACGATTTCTACAATTATGAAAATCTTGCAGCGGTTTCTGCAATTTTCATAAAACACTAAATTATAGTTCACACCACTAAAGAACTATAACTGCAATCTTAATCATAATCTCATGACTAATTTGCATTGAGCTCATGTTATTAAATGCTTAAGCCCTTCCACTTTACTTATTTGATCGCCGAATAATAAAATTCACCTGCAGGGTTTAGCCTTGTGAAAACTTATAAGCTTCCTTAAGGGGGTATCGTCAATCCTAATCTTTTGGGATGTGGATTTCGTCAATAATTAATATTCACCATATAATTAATATCGTTATCCAACTCATCAGGATTATAAATCGATATAAGATCGCACCATCTAATGAATCAAAAAAACGAATATTAAATATACGCAAATGATAATTATTTTAGGATTAAGAGTATAAGCACCATTCATAATAACCTTGGGGTGTAAATTAATTTATATAGTCAGTATAAAATTAATTACCCCAGTGTGGTCCTGTTTAATACACACAAAGTGTACTAGCACGGCGAGTCGAAATAATAGACGACGCTATTATTTGTTCCCCGTAACCAAGACAGGCCTACTAAAACTCTGTTCTACAGTCGTACCAATGATTTATCCAATTCCATCTAAACTGTGAACAACAACTTATATTCTTGAAGAACCTAAAATTTGATCTTCTGTGTGTAAGTCGTACTCTACACACCAAATTAAATACTGTACAGAATAAAGGATATCCATGCATAACATTAAAAGAAATGATATTGCATGCATTGCTCATTAAGATTCTCATAAAATAGAAAATTAATTTTATTAAAATAAAATTAAGTACTAAAACCAAATAAAATTTATGATTTTTAGTATACAACTTAATAATCACCCACTTATACTTAAAACCATGCTGCCATACATCTGACTCTCATGCTCTCTATATTACTATCGAAAGTCTTAGCCGGTAAGCTCTTTGTAAAAGGTTCTGCAAGATTGTTTTCTGATACAATCTTAGTCACAACAACATCACCCTTTTGTAAAATTTCTCGTATCAGGTGATACTTACGCTCAATGTGCTTTTCTTTCTTGTAGACTCTTAACTCCTTCGAGTTTGCAACCGCTCCTTATTGTCACAATAAAGTGTAATAGCCGACTGAACTGAAGGCACCACATCCAGATCCAATAGGAATTTCTTGAGCCAAACGGCCTCCTTGACTGCTTCAGAAAATGGCACGTACTCGGCCTCTATGGTGGAATTAGCAATGTAGGATTGCTTGGTACTCCTCCAACTAATAGCTCCACCTCTTACGGTAAACACATATCCTGAGGTAGACTTACGGGAATCTTTGTCTGACTGGAAATCCGAGTCTGTATACCCTAAAGGTACTAGATTGTCTACCTAGTAAATCAACATATAATTCTTAGTCCTTTTCAGGTACTTGATTATATTCTTTACCGCAGTCCAATGCCCCTGCCTTGGGTTAGACTGATATCTGCTAAGTATGCCAATGGTAAAATAGATATTAGTTCTAATGCAAAGGAACCTCTTTCATCTTCTCTATCTTATTTGGTGTCTTAGGACACTGATCCTTAAATAAAGTGATTCCATGCCTGAAAGGGAGAAACCCTTTCTTGGAATCCTACATGCTAAAATGAGTAAGGATATCATCGATAAACTTTGCTTATGATAAACACAATATCCTTTGTTTTCGATCTCGCAAAAGCTTGATCCTGAGGATATGGCTGGTTTCTTCTAAGTCTTTCATATCGAACTGCCGAGATAACCATACTTTTATCAAAAATAATAGCTCTACATTATTTTCGATGAGCAAGATATCATCTATATAAAGTACTAGAATGACCACCACGCTTCCGTCACATTTTTTGTAAGACAGGACTCATTTGGATTTTGATAAAAATCATAAGATTTTATGACTTGATCAAATTGCGTATTTTAAGACCTCGATACCTATTTAAGTCAATAAATAGATCTCTTTAGCTTGCAAAACATGTGCTCTTTACCCTTTGCTATGAAACTGCCTGGTTGTACCATATAGATACACTCGTCAAGACTTCCATTAAGAAAAGCTATCTTGACATCTATTTGCTATATTTCGTAATTGAAATGAGCCGCAATGGATAAAAGAATCTGGATAGATTTAAGCATGGCTACTAGTGAAAAGGTTTTCTCATAATTGATCCCTTTTTTCTGAGTAAACCCTTTTACAACAAGCCTAGCTTTGAAGGTTTTAAGCATTTTGTCTGCCCCTCTCTTCCTCTTGTAGATTCACTTATATCCGATGGGTTTTATCCCTTCAAGTTGTTCTACAAGTTTTCATATCTGATTTGAATAGATAGATTTCATATCAGAATTTATAGCCTTTTTTCGAAGATCTGCATCTTTATCCTGAAGTGCTTCATTGTAGTTACAGGGTTCGATATCCAATTCTGCTGAGATCTTGTCAAAAGACTCTCCTAAGAACATATACGGATTGGGTTGATGAACAACCTTACCACTACGACGAGACACTACCTGTGTCTGTGTACTAGCAATAACACGCTATGTAGAATTTGATCCCTGTGCACCATTACCCATATGCTCGTCAGGCATGTTATTGGTAGCATCCTGATCAAGATCTGCACCTGTCTCGATAATTTTCCCACTACGACTAGATAATAGAATATTAGTGACTTGTGGTTCCTTTTCTATTCTATTGGTATTTTCTCTTAATTCTTCTAGAACAATATTACTTTTGGGCTTATAGTCCATAATATAATTCTCTTTCAAGAATTGGGCATTGGTGCTAACAATGACTTTCTGATCCTTAGGATAATAAAATAAATCACCATTTGTTCCCTTGGGATACCCAACAAAGAAACAGACTTTTGTCCTTGGTTTCAACTTACCTACGTTTTCTTTCAGCACATGTGCTGGATATCCCTAAATTTGAATATGTCTCAGACTAGGTTTACGCCCGGTCCACATTTCTGTGGGAGTGGAAATTACTAACATAGAAGGTACTAAGTTCAGAATAAAAGTCGATGTCTCTAATGTGAGTCCCTAAAATGAATCGGGTAATCCTGAATAACTCATCATTGACCTTACCATCTTCATAAGAGTCTTATTTCTTCTTTCTGTTACACCATTCTACTGCGGAATACCCAGCGCAGTCAATTGGGATATAATTTCTTCTAAGGACAAGTAGTCCCTAAACTCTTTAAAGTGGTACTCCCTACTATGGTTGGATCGTAGTGATTTTATACTTTTACCCAGATGCTTCTCCGCTTCTGGCTTAAATTCTTTAAATTTATCAAAGTATTTGACTTACGGTGCATCAGGTAAATATATCTAGACCTTGTGTAGTTATCAATGAAATTGACGAAGTACTCAAAGTCACCTCTAACCCGGATTATCATAGGACCACACACATAAGAATGAATCAGTTCCAATGGTTCTTTAACTCTATAGCCTTTGGCCGAAAAGGGGCCTCTTGGTCATTTTATCCTCTAAGTAGGATTCACATATTTGAAGTACCTCCACTTTTAATGAACTCAAAGGTCCATCTTCTACCAGTCTATTTATCCTTTTTATATTAATATGACCTAAGCATAAGTGGTAAAAAACGTTTGATTCATTAAAGAATAAAACTCTCTTATATGGTAAATTAGATGTGTTATTCAATTCAATTAGTTGTAGTGTAGGAGAGATAAGAGATATAACATAGAGATCATCCACTGATGTACTAAAACAAATAAAATATTTATTTTTCTTAATAACTATGGAGTCCTTAAAATGAACAGAATATTTATCCTTTATTAAATTAGAAAACGAAATTAAATTTTTTCTAATTGAAGGTACATAAAGACAATCTTTTAGAAGTAAAATCATATCTCTACTAAAACTGATAATGACATCTCCTATTGTAACTGCTGCCACCCTGATATTATTGTCTATATGTAGATATATTTTTCCAACACTGAGCTGCTTAGTTTTCTAGAACCCCTACAAAGAATTGCAGACATGATTTTGTGACTCCCGTATCTACACACCAGGTACGGGTAGATAACACTGCTAAATATATTTTAACCACTAGTGAACAAAAACTACCTAGTTTGTTCTGCTTACTGAGAAAATTCGGACATTGCTTTTTCTAATGCCCAAATTGGTTACAGTGATAGCACTTGCCTCTTAGCTTCTTCACACCAGCTTTTGGTCCCTTAACTTGTCACGTCCCAAACACTAGGGTCACGCGAAAGCCCACTAAAACACCGTTTAAAAAGATAAGATTTTCAGTTGGAAAATCATCAACTCAAACATCTGTAACATTTGGATAAAAGATCCCTACAGTTCAACTATTATAAATAGTAAATATGCAATCCCATACATGAATAAGTATATCGCCTCAAGGCGTACAAAACTCGCCTTCTGAAACAGGAATCACATGTAAAAGTACATGTGAAAATAGAAAAACTACAGCTAATCTTCCGCCACCACAGGAATCTAGGTCAACTCCACATGCCCACCTGAAAAATATTTTTACAGCAAAAATCCTACATCGTGAGCCGAAGCCTAATAGAAAATAGATAGTAAAAGTGTAAAGCAGGCTATGCAATCGTAATCATACAGGCTCAACCATAGGAGTCAAAAAAAAGGTTTTCCTTCCAAAATCACAAGTTTCTCATGCTTCAAACTATGCATATCATCCTAACAGATATCATGCCACAGTTAAGGGAAAACTGTAATAAAACAGTATGCTCCACTCGGGCCACACAATCGAGGAGAAAGAGATAAATGAAATCCTATGTACCAACTCTACCACACAGAAAAAGGTAACAACTATAAACTCCTGCCCATTACCCTATTCCTGAACCACTTAAGGCCTGCTAGGCAATGACAAGTTCTATTCGGTGCTACAACAATAAAGCCACTCACGGGGCAACAAACTTCTTTACTGATTTCCACGACCGATGGACGTAGCATAACCAAACCACGTCTACGGGGATTAAGCCGAGGGAATGTAGCGAACCCACTCTGTACATATTTTTAGACTTCCACCAAGGAGCAATAGAAGCCCAACTCAAAACCACACACTGTTACGGTACATCTATGAAAAATCATTTAAAAATCCATCGTAGCTCAACTACGAAAACCAGTAAAACCGTTATACAAACTTGTATAAAATGATCCAATCCATCAACCATGGACATCAACGACCATTTTCAATAAAACATTTAAGAGTTGAGACTCAACCCCGAGGGTTAGCTCCAAACTTCCAAAAATACGTTTTTTGCTATTTTCATAAATACCTCACTTTCAAACCTTCTTTTGAAAACTACGGATACCAACACATCCAAATCATGTATAAAACCAAGAAAGGCGTAAAACCCACTTTTTACCCAAAACCAAGGTTTAAAACATGAAAACCACATTTGATGTATTTTTTACCCAATGAAAACATATATAACTGTATATAACACCCTTAAACAGCAGTAGGGTCTACAATCCTACTTCGGAGAGCCAAGAACTCGACGTCTCAAAATTGAACGGCGTCAGAACAAGAATTCGTCTAGATGAACGCGAAGCTTATAGCGCGTACAGCAAGGATCCACAAACAAACTACCAAAAAAACCAAGCTCTAGGCCCTCAAAGCTAGAGAGAAGGTAGAGAAAATGGGTAACTTAGCTTGGAAGAAAGGTTTAAAACAAATATCTCAGCCCCTGGGATAATTATAGAAACGACAAAAAGGTACTGTCCAATCGATCGAACCCCTATGTCCAGTCGACCGAACTCAAAATTCTCGGTCCAATAGACTGGGCCAAGCCCTCCAGTCGACCGAACTGCTGGACAGTGTGTTTTTTGATGTAAAACAGGTTTTTGGGTCTAAACACAAGCCAAACGAGCCTCAACCAAGCCCCAAAAAGCGTAAAACACATTTATACATGTTATTTTACAACTTGAAACATAATCCATGCATCGAGACTATTCATATACTGAAAAAAACACATTATGTATATAAATAACTCAAAAATAAAAGGCTTCGGGTCTCACATAACTACTTTTGGACCTGTGCCTCCCTGTTTCTAAACTTTTTTCTTCTTCTTGTCTTTCAGCTTAGAGGAAGAATCTTTTTTAGTCCCATGTATAGAACCTGGCTTCCTAGGAACTCCCTCAGCTGCTTGAAGTTCTTTAAGAAGTTCTGCCAATAAAAAGCTGAGCTTATTCATGGAATAATTTAGGTAGAATTGCTTAAAACTATCAGGCAGTGACTAGAGTATGATATCGACCTGGGTTTTCCTGTTAATTTTAGCTCCTAAGATCTCTAGTTCATTCAGAAGACTGATCATCTTTAGAACATGATCCCTAATTGGAGTTCCTTCAGCCATGCTTGTATTTATCAGAGATTTTACGGGCACCTGCTTAGCAGCATGATTTTGATCCCCCAAATATTTCTTTGAGGTTCATAATCTTTTATAGGCACTGGCCATAGACTGATACTGATGCTACAAAACTTTTGACATAGAAGCCAAAATATAACAGCGAGCCATCTGATAAGCTCTCTGGCACTTTTGATGGGCCCAAATTTCCTGTTCGGTCGCCCCCTCATCAGGTACTAGTGGACAAATCTCAGATAATACAAATTTGTAGTCCTCAGTAGTTAAAACAATGTCCAAATTTTTTTTCAGTCTACATAGTTTGGTCCCGTTAGTTTGTTTTCTTTGAATATTGAAACGAGTGGATTAAAAACCATTTTTATTATGAGAATCACATAATTAAAAATAACCGTTAATTATGACGAGCAAAATTTTAAATTTATTTTAAAATTGGTTTCCTCTACCATTTAAAAACAAAAATTCAGCAGCAGCCTAGTACCCTGTGAATAGCATGCTTCAATGGGAGGACGTCTACTATCCATCGTTTGTCTAGGTAAGCAAATTCTTATTAATTTTACTATCTAAGCAACTGACCATGCTAAGTAAAATTAAATAACTAGCATAGTTTCGGTCCAGTAGATAATAGTAGTGATTCAGACGGAGATAATACTATTATATACAACTAAGTGTTAACTACACCTAATTCCAAATCAATCGTTTCGCAATGAACCCTTCATATGAAGAAGTGAATCACACTAATAATTATCCATAATTATTCCTGAATGAGATTCGTACTAGCGATACTGCAATTAATCATGTTCAATGGAGAGGAAGGCCTTACTGTCACTTATTGCAAACACGCAGAATCAATTACGTCGCCTACAAACTGGTGATGAAGACCGCGAAATTTATTTGTAAATAAATTTTCTCTCCCACTTAGATTTTTAAAATATTTTTTAGGGTTATAAAAATCTATTTAATTAAAATAAATATATTAATTTCGAAAATCATATGATGCGAAAGATTTCAAATATTCCAATTTGTCAAACCAACTTTTCGTGTTTTAATGTGTAACAAATAAAATATCTGATGAATGTGTATTTTTTCTTTTAACTTTACAGCTAAGGCAGTAATTAAAGTCATTCAAATATTTTATTTTTATGTTACACATTTTTAAAAAAAAATAATTTATTAAAATTAAATATTTTTTTATTTAATTAATTTAAAATTTGAAATTAATATCCACATTTTTTCAAGATATCTAATTTAATAAAAAATTATTTTAAACGTGTTATTTTGTAAAAATAAAATATCTAAAGTTTTTTCATTTAATTAAAAAATTTTAATTAAAATTAAATATTTATGAATTAATTAAATTAACTGAAAAAAATAAAACAGATATATATCATCCACGCAGTTTAAAAGAATATAAACTCAAGATACGTATATATTCCGATATTATGATCAAACAGAAACTCTGATGAATTTCAGTCTCATGTTTAAAGATAACTTGTAATCATTCAATCCTTTTTTGAATCATGTTTCAGCATTCAAGTTGCATCAAGATTCCTAGATATGCAGTGTTATATATATACAACACTCCCGAGTCTCAAAACATTAGAAAAAACCAGCCAAAACAGCCCCGAACCAGCACCACCACCGTCGGACCACTGGCGCCGCTTGTTGCCGCCACTTCAACTAGCTTTTGCCACCTTTTCCGAACTCCATTCTCGATCCCGTTTTTTCTAAAAAAATAGCTTCTGAAAAATACAATTTTTTTATAAAAAAACCTGATTTCAAAAAAGCTCAAAAAATAGCTTTCGAGGGCTGCCGAAAATAGGACCGCCACCCTCTTGCCGCTTGCTCGTTTGGGCTTTTTTTCGTGGTTATTTTGGTTCCCGTTTCTTTTCGTTTTTAGTACTGATATCCAGCAATGTGTTGTCTTAAAAAACGCTTCGAAAACAGTCCCAAAAAAGGACAAAAATAGCCTTGAAATAGCCCGGTGTTGCCGCCAAAAACTACTGCCTATTTTTTCATTGTTTTGTACTATTTTTTAGCACTGTTTACTACTATTTAATGCTTAAAAACTGCTCAAAATTAGTCTAAAAATGTCTCAAAAAATCAAAAAATAGCTCGAACTGCCGCCGAAAATCGCTACCGCATGTGATATTTTTTCACCTATTTTTGCTTGTTTTTTGAACTGTTTTGTTACTATTTTTAATACAAAAAAATTGTAGAAAACTTACCGAAAAACCTGTTTCAAAACCGTTGAAAAACCACTGCGATCTGTGGCTCGAAACACCTGAAACCACTGTCGGTGCTGCCAGTTATGCCATCACCTATTTTTCATGTTCTTAGATATTCAAATATATTCTTAAATATTTTAAATTATATTTTAAAATTTATAAAAGCAATTACATCGAAAACCTATGTCCTGTAAGCTCACATTCGAACTAAAAAGCTTAGACTATCTTGATCAACCCCTATAATTAAAAAATTAATTAAATTATCATTCAAATCATTCAACCAAATATGAATATAACTATGATCATAAAATCGGGATTAGAACGCCTTTAAAATAAAGTTAGCACAGTTCTAATACAACCCGACCCCTCGATAAATTGTAAATAAAAATTAAAACGGCTCTGATACCAATTGTTGGAGGCAAACTGCCAAGATCATTGATTTTGTAAACAATTTTTTGAAAAATAAAAATAGACGGGCAATCGCCGAATTAGGCTCCAAATAAAAACTTTTTGATGACGAACGATCAAAAATAAAATTCGTGCCACCACAATTAATTTAGATGAATACCTTTTGGTCGATACTTCAAGTACGAACTTTGATTTTCCGAGTTGAAGCTCTGGTAAAACCTTCTACTGTATTCCCAATACGATTCCCGAACATAATGGGGGCTACAATTCTTCAAGAATTGATACCGGCAAAATCTAAACAACCCTAGTCTTGAAAGACAACTTAAAAATTTGGTTCAGCCTAACTGCATATTTATAGGGCTACAACAGGGAGCTGTGGAGTAATTATGACAAAGACTTCTAGTGTAATCTAGATACCTATCCAGCAATTTTTGCAAAGATTCAAACCTCTCAGCAATTTCTATAATTATGAAAACTTTGCAGCGGTTTCTACTGTTTGAGGCAAACTGCTAAGATAATTATTTTTGTAAATGATTTTTATATAAAAAATAACTAGATGGGCAATTACCGAAACGGGCTCCAGATAAAACTTTTTGATGCCAAATGATCAAAATAAAGCCCGTACCACCATAGTTAATTTAGATGAATACCTTTTTGATCGATTCTATAAGTACAAACTTTTAATTCCGAGTTGAAGCTCCGGTCAGACTTTCTACTGTATTCTCTAATGTAATTTTCGAACGTAGTGTGGGTTACGATCCTTTGAGAACTTGTACCGGCAGAACCTGGTCAACCTTAGTATTGAAGATGAGTTCTGAATATGGTTTAGTCTACCTGCATATTTATAAGGCTGCAGTAGGGACCTGTGGAATAATTATGACATAGACTTCTAGTGTAACCCATATACCTATCCAGTGATTTTCGCAATTATGTAAACATCTTAGCGGTATCTGTAATTATGAAAACTTTGCAGCGATTTCTGTAATTTTTTTAAAATACTAAATTACAATTGACACCACTAAAGAACTGTATGTGCACTCTAAGCCATAATCTCAAGACAAATTTGTTTTGAGTTCCTGTTATTAAATGCTTCACTTATCTCCCCAAGTTAAGATTCCTGATTCTCGCCAATTAAATTTAATTACTGACAATTTTAATTTAATCGGCATCTTTAAAATTTCTTAAACCCTTCTACTTAACATATTTTACCGCCGGATAATCAAATTCACCTGTAGGGTTTGCCTGGTCAAAACTTATAAGTTTCTTTAAGGGAGTATTGTCAATCATGATCCATCAATACGTAGATTCTGTCCATAATTAATACCGTTATCTAACTTACTAGAAATATAGGCCCGTATAAGATCGCACCCCCTAATGAATCAAAACAACGAGTATTAAATACGTAAATAATTAATTATTTTAATATTAAGAGTATAAGCACTCTCATAATAATCATAGAGTGTGAATTAATTTATATAGTTACTATAAAATTAATTACCCCAATGTGTCCTTGTGACGCCCCGTCCTCCGGCCACGTCGGGATATACATAAATATAAACATAGGGATAAACTAGCCATACATTCATATTTACATACGCTAGTTATTATATCATAAACGAATTCTAAACCTTTCAAAAGTACATAAGTATTACAATTCCACCAAAAAATTTCAACATTTACACTAAACACGAGAAATCTGAATATAAAAATGAAAGCAGAAGCTTCAATTCCTCAGAATGCATTAGCTGGATTC
>JAULJZ010182217.1:0-22265 GCA_032270985.1 Heliamphora pulchella | reverse complement strand
TAAAAATTTATTTTTTTTAGCTTCGCTATCCTAATTAAAAAATAACCATATGTAATTTTTTTACGTGTTCAATCTTCTACCCACTATATTTTAGAATCTCAAAATTAAATTAAAACTCATACATAGTAAATTTATGTCCAATACTATAGTTAAATTTGTTGATAATATTGTAAATTACATATTAAAAGTTACATAAAATTTTCTTATTTACTTACAAATTTTAAAACCACTCATAATCTCTAAAATACTTTAATTTTTTTTAAAACTCTTTTTATTATTTTTTTTAAAATAAAAAATTTATATACTTCTCCTAAGTTGATTTTCATCTCTCTTTTGTTTGAGTAATTATCTCTCAAATTCTCGTGATATTTAAATGTTAGTCTTAGACAATTTAATAGGGGAGTGAATTAAATTTTAAAATAACAATAACAATTTTAAAATTTTTTTAAAAAACTATTTAATTTCACAATTCAAATATAGTAGAGAACTAGCAACAATGAAATTAGAGATGTAAGAGAGAGAAAATAGAACCAGACGTCAAGATTTATAATGGTTCAGTTTATTTCAAATCTATATCCACTCCTTAAGACTACCTTTGAGAATTTGCACTAAAACTGAATGTTTCACAGGTGCATTCAAAATCTTTACAGTTTGAAAAAATTTCTACAAACACTTATTGTTTTTCTAAACTCACTTTAACTCTTTTTTAAGAAATTAGCTCACTCTTTTAAATGATTACAAGGGTAACTCACCATTTACAATAAATGAGAATGAATCAGAGATTCACAAACAATCACTCCTTACAATGATTTGATAATAAATGAGTAAAAGAGTGAGAGTATTTGGACTGAAAGAGTAAATAACAGTTAATACTCTAAGAGAATAATAATAGCTTTCAATACATTAAATAGAACAGTAGTCCAGAAGCTTGAAACTCTAAAATTTACTCATTTTATAGCCTAATAAAGTAATTGACCGTTGGTGGTTGGTGGAAGCAATTAATGCTCTTGAAAAAGTTATCGTTTGAACCAACGCACTTTTTGAAATTTGTTGCAAATGTCAGCACAAAACTCTTTGGTGTCAACACAAATTGGTCTTGGCCTTGGTTCTCAGACAAAAGTGTCAACTCAATTCATCATTGGTGTCGATCAAACTTTTACATTTTTTTTACCCACAATGAGGTGTCGACTCATGGTACATTTGCTGTCGACCCTTTCATTACTTCAGTTTTTTACCTGGGACCTTGGTGTCGACCATTTCATTACTTCAGTTTTTTACCTGGGACCTTGGTGTCGACTCATATCAGAGTTGGTGTCGACTCAAGGATTCATTGTCTACTCATGGTGTCAATTCATATCTTCGTTGGCGTCGACTCAAATGAGAGACTTTAGCTACTGAAAATATGGTGTCAACATTGATCGCCTTTGGTGTTGACTTAGCCAATCAACTTTGGCTATTGAAATTTCGGTGTCGACGCGTCTTTGTTTTGGTGTCGACCCAACTAGTTGGACTTTGGCTACTGAAAAAACGGTGTCGACACTGATCACTTTGGTGTTGACCTAGGTAGTCCGACTTTGACTAGTAGAATTTTAGTGTCGACACTTGTCTTTTTTGGTGTCGACTCAAACTGCTTGTTTTCGGAGGGTGCCTTTATGTCGACTCATTTGCTTTTTGGTGTCGACACATATGGATCAGTGTCCGGGGGATGACTCGACGTCTTGGTATCAACTCATTATTTCGTTGGTGTCGACACACTTCAGGTTTCCCAAATGGTGTGTAGGTATCGACTCATGTTATCTTTGATGTCGACACTAGAATCTGGAGTCTGAAGGATCACTTGGTGTCGACTCATGTGTGTGTTAGTGTCGACATAAGTTGATTCCCGTCAAGGTGTTAAAGTGTCAACTCATGTGTGCATTGGTGTTGACTTATTGTGCTCTTTTGGCCTTGACTTGATGTCAACACAGGTTGTAACTAGTGTCGACTCAACTTGGATTCCAGTTCAATACTGGAGGTATTGACATAATAGATTATTAGTGTCGACACAACTTGTTCTCCTGAAACATCTCAAGCAAAACTATTAAAGGTGTCGACCCTAAGTCACAATAGTATCGAAAAACTTGAGTTTGTCAAGCGTGTTTTACCTGTAGGTGTCAACCCAAAAGTCAATTGGTGTCGACACAAAACGTTCTATGCAAGAACACTAAGTGTCAACCCATTTAGCATAATGTGTCAGCACAAATGGTATAAGGTGTCAACTCATTTGTCATGTAGTATCGATACAACCTTCTTAAAAAATAATTAAATATAATATTTTTAAATCATTTAATTAAAAAATATGAATTAATAAAATCATCAAAATCAATTTAAAATGCCTTTGGGCTTACATTAAATATGAAATTATTTTATAAGATTCAAAAGCATAATTAAAAATAAAAAAATAAATGGTCAGAATTTTAACATAACACAGTTGAAAAAATGTACAAATTGTCAAAATTTTATGGTCAAGATTTTAATTATATTACGTATCAACTTAAAAAATATTTTTAATTATGACAATCTAAAGAATGATTAACCAATTTTTTATGTCGTCAGTATGTTAGTTGTCGACACTAAAAAAGCCTGATAAAGTCATATGAGAAGTCACGTGTTAAAAGGGCCATTTATTCTATGGAGAGATAGCGCGCCTGAGGCTTTATTTCTTCGGTAGCCTATTAAAAATCGGGTTGAATTTAATAATTTTATATAATCATGTTTCAAATTCAAAATTTTAAAAATAAGTTTCGCTCTTAAAGTTTAAATACAAAATTTTTACTTTTAAACATAATCAACAATCAATAATAAATTTTGATGTTTAACGTAAAATTAATCGAAACTATAAACATTTAAAATGTTTTAGTGATAAATTTTTTAAAAACATTTTAACAATCTTTTTTATTATTCGTGGGTAATTACATTTATATTTTTAATTTATTCTATTCAGCAAAATAATTGGTAAATAATTATATACAAATAGCATATTAGAGATAGACAAAGTTTTCAAATTAAATTTTATGAAAAATATAATTTAAAAGGTTTTAAAATATTTTTATATATGTATTAAACTCTACTTATATCATAAATTTATGTTCAATTTTTGTATATAATTAAGAAAATAACAATAACAAACAAAATAAACAATCTAAATAAGAATACGAAATACAATACAAAAAACAAATAATTAATGAAATATACTTATCCAAGAATTTGGTGACAAAATAGAAAGATCCCAAATCAATAGTTCTGTTAACTAAGTGAAATTTTGAAAATCTTTTTAAATAAAAACAATTAGTTGAGACAGTTAGTCATATTTTAAAAGTATTCTTTTTTAAATTTAAATTTTTAAAAATTATAATGAGGTTTTTGAGCTCCCACAAGACACAAGGACAAAAACCTTATTTGGTTTAGTATATATATATACAGGCCCGGACTTGGCCTAAAGTAAGTAAAGCCGTGGTTTTAGACCCTCAATTTTGGACAAAAAATTGGGGCCCCCAAAACAATTAAACCTTTATATATATATATATATATATATATTATGAACCAATTTCAGGGGCCCAATCTGTCTACTTGTAGTATCAAATTTTTAAAAAGTTTCAGCCCAAGTTCCAATCCGATAACTCAACGGACACGCGTGAACCAAATTAACCAATTTTCAAGTCTTCACTTTTAGGCGTGAACCAATAATCCTAGCAAGTTAGCCTCACCTCATCCCTCTGAACCACTCCCTCATCTGACTACTAATCAATCGACGCCGCTACCATACCCTCCACCTTAGAGTTAATTACTTTTTGTTTATAATTGATCAAGTTATGTCATCGTTTAAGAGCAAATTTGAACAATTTAAAATATATGAGGTAATTTTTGGCTTTTTGTTTGATTTGAAGAAGTTAGATTATACGAGCGATGAATATTTGAAAAATTATTATGACAAGATTGAAACTTTCTTGGAATATGAGAGGAATTCCGATATTGATGGGAGTGATTTGTTTTTGGAGTTGAAAGTGTTAATGGTTTCTTTACCAAAAGAAACAAAAAAGCCACTTGAAGTGCTCAACTATTTGAAAGGAATAGAAGGTTGTTTTCCAAACGCATGGATTGCTTATAGAATCTTTTTGACTATACATGTTACTGTTGTCTCTGGAGAAAGAAGTTTTGCTATCAAAAATGAAAATAGATTGTATTTAAACTATAATTTTGAGTAATTAAAATGAGAAATACTAATTTTTATGGTTTTATTTTTTCAGTTATTATTAATTTTTGAGTTAATTTTATTATTTATTTTTTTAATTTGTATTAATTTTTAAAGAGACCCTATTTGACAAGTTCGCTTTAGACCCCCAAAAACTCAGGGCCGGCCTATATATATATATATATATATATATAGAGAGAGAGAGAGAGAGAGAGAGATCATTTCAATAAATAGAAAAATCTTTTTTTTTCATTTTGTAGGGATTTTTTTGAATTTCAGTGGAAAAGAAAATTTTTTGTTTACCAAATCTCTTTTTAAAAACTTGATTCTCTTTGAACGAAAATCTCTCAAAAACTATTTTTTAAGAAAATCTCTTAAAAATCTTCTAGAAAATATTTTTAAATATTCTAAATATTATGATTTGGTAACAGATAGTCAATAAAATATTCTTAATTTCTTAAAATATTTTTTTAATTTAAATATCTAAGAAACTTGAATTGGGAGTTTGGAGCTTTTAGGATTCTCGAAACAAAAACTGTATTTTTCATTAATGTATATTAGTTTTTTATTTACGATTGTACCCTTTGGCCAAAATATCATAACACAAAAATTCTACAAGTTTTAAAATAAAAAGATAAAATAGAGCGGAGTGGAGCGGAGTGGAGCGCATGAATGTAATGTCTAAGGTGCTCTAAATCTAAAAGGGAAGCTTTGGGACCAAATTAATTCATTTTGATTTTTCCTACTCATAAACTTGATTCCTACGACCCAAAAATTTTAGTCACACTTGCTTACTTGTTAGGACAAAGGAGGGGCCTACTCTTGTCCTTTCAAACAAAAGGTACATTTTCAATAGGTTGGAGGTTTCTCCTCTAAATATAATTTAATGGGATTGGTATTTTCTAAATCCTTATATAAGGAATTAGAAAATAAGTTCTTTTGAAGAGAGTATTATTATGTATCAAGATAACATATGACGTGTATATATTAATTAGTCATATTACATCACTATACTAACGTAATATTTCAATAAACTAAGTAATTTTTTTCTCAATGTTAACTAGCCGATTTAACTAATTACTCTTTCTAATAAGTTGCAATTGCAGCAAGTTAAACTAACCAAAATAGAGATCTCAATTGTAGCAAAACTAATTCATATCTAACATCTAAATGCAAAATGGCATCATATTGTCAAATTACTCTTTCCATTGTCATTTTATTTGCTTCAATTTCCAACTCTACATGTAATACACAGTCTCGTTTCTCCTCCTCCTGCTTGCATTCAAAGCCCAAACCCTAGCCTGCATACAACCTCATACGAGGGAATGGCGGTGCGTTGGGGGAAAATGGTAGAAGAATGGATGGGGACTGAAGGGACCAAGACTTCATGGGAAGGGGAAAAAGGTTGAAGATGGCTAGAGATAAGATTTGGGTAGGTAATAGATTGTAGCAGGCGTTGAGGGGGAGAGTAGGAACGAGACTCACTAGGAAGAGAGGAAAAAAGGTTAAGGCATGGCAAGAGAAGAGTTGAGGAGGTGATAGATGGAGGTGGCCCACGAGTGGCAGGGATTTGTTGGTGGAGGATGATGTTAAAGATGAGGTATTTTAACAATAAAAAAGATTGTGAAAATAAAAAAATAAAAAAATAAAAAAATAAAAATTTTAAGTGGGTGCACAAAACAAAAAGTGTGCATTTAGAAACAATCACAATTTTGCGGAGAGCTTTTAAATGCAAAAATGAAGTGTTGAGTTCACTTACTATATATATGAAAATATTCATACACTATAGGTATTAGAATTTGATCAAGTCGTATCTTAAACTTAGTCAGGTGTCTCCGATGATGGAAAGGTTATGAGATCACATTAAAAGAATACTTCCATATGATCGTTGGACACTAACTCAACTCAAAAGTGAAGAAAACACCTCATACCTCAATCACCTTAATAGTCAAAACATTTAAACATCACGGCCATTTTAGTGCTTCAGAGACTCTTGCGATCGTGACATCCAATCCTCACGATCGTGATAATGCTTTGATCTCATTCATGGCATTAATGTCTAATTATAAAGACTGCCTTAGTGCTTTGATTCTTCACACGATTATCATATCTAATCTTCACGGTCGGACGCAATATTTAACATCACGGCCGCTTCCTTCAAATAAATCCTTTTAATTTCTGACGCGTGGTAGCATGCTACAGGGCATCATTAGCGGCTAGGAATCTATGCCTTATTTTTTGTCATTTGAGAAGGACGTAATTTTGAAATAGAAAGCATCGATACCCTATCAATTTTGAAAGAGTATCATTCCTAATACTCTGCCTGATTCACCACCCGCTCTTGATATTCCTCGCACCATATCATTTCTCATTCCATTTTTGAGGCCGTTTTGAGTCGAGTTTGAGATATTATGATTACACAAAGCATTTCGCTGATTCATCACAGTCTTGGACCGACGTTGTAGACTAAGGAGGTGCCTGGGTGCATTCCTTCATTTCAGGTATTCATAGGCCATCGTAACAATTTTATTTGATCTCATTTCTCTTTCTTCATTGAAAATGTTACGACTAAGTTTTTATTAAGGCTTTTTTTTATACGAAATATAGGGTATTAGTCCCCGTTTGAGATATGCATGCGCTTATCTTTTTTTTTTTCATTGTTTTCATAATAGAAATCATGATAGGATGTTGAAAATAACTTTTGAAGTCACAGCTTTTCCTTATTTTATGCTCATGTATGCACTCTTCACATTTGAATCCTTTCAAGGTCTTTTATACATAGGAGTTGCACCATCTGTATGCTACAACCACAACTTGTATTTTCTTATATGTAAGAGCCACAATGTTCTGTTGTCACTACCATCTATAATAGGGAAAGGAATGAGTTAATGACATAAGAGATGGGTTCATGCTCTAACCGAGAATACGAATGTATGTTTTGCTTTGTACAGTAGCCACAACCTCTAGTTGCTACGGGTGTCTTTTTTTAAATCTAGAAACTCAAATCATATTTTAAATATTACTTCTGTTTGTTTTTTATAACTCAAAGCACATTCAACATAATAATTTTTAGTATGACATCTTAGACAGATTCTTTTATTGTCAAACATGTTGAATAGGATTTTTACTTTCTTATCTACTTTTGAATTATTTCTTTAATCTCATTTTTTGTATTTTCTACTTCTGAAAAGTATGAAATAAGAACCGAAATTGATTAGTAGAGGCCAATCTAACAGTTGGAAGAGAAGGTGTGCCTAACACATTTCCCATCTCGTACCTTAGTCTATGGACCTATTTTCAATGGTAATTGTTAACTAATGGGTTACTTTCTTATTTTTTCTTGGTTTTATCAAGAAGCAAGTAGCAGATCTATTTTTCATATATGAAGGTATCTTTATAATCTATTTATTTTAATTTCTAACAAAAAATAACCTTTTAAAAAAAATGAATACTTGAACATGTCCCTCATCCAATGTCCATTCACAATTTTTTGGCGACTCTGCTGAGGATTTTTTAATAATAGGGCTTAACTTGAAAATATGCACCGATTCTTATTTTACAATTTTTTAATTAATATTCGCATTCACATTGTATATTATTGCATGTTGATCATTTTATAGTCAACCGCTTTGCTAACTTGATACCTTAGTCAATTTAATGTCTTGGAGCTATACTATGGAAGCAAGCTAGTTTTGTGGCCACACACTCCTTTAGGTGTGGCAAAAGAGTTATTGTGGACTGTTTGACCATTGCCTTTCACAATTCATGACATGTGAGGTATATTCTTAACTCTATTAAAAAGATATACTAAGTGAGGATGTACCGTCATTTTTGTTATATATAGCAGCTTAGAACTTTTCCATTTGAATAAAACCTTCTAGGATTATTTGATTTTCTTTTATAATTGTTTTTGTTTGTTTAGTTTAGTTTCTACCCTTAGTTTGATCTTTCTTTCTTGTCTCAAAACCCTTAGATATAGGTAATAGCATCGTGGTTGGCCTAAGCTGATGATTCCCTCCCTACCTTCATTTTGGAGTTTCAATTCTAGACTATAGTTTCTTCAAAAGAAGAACCTATATGCATTTAGGCTACATCTCCGAGAGGAAGACTCCGAAGGTAGTTCATGAACAATTAAGATGACCGATGGTAGACAGAGATTTAAGCATGGCCGACATAATGGGGGCCATTTTAGGATTATAGAGAATAGTAGATGAGGTCAATACTGTTGTTAACAATTAAACCCAAGTTCAAGCCTAATGTTAGGCTCAGATTTAGGCTATGCAGACATAGTAGTGGGACCAAATGTAGTTCCCAAAATAACCATTAACTTTGTTAGGGATAAATAATAAAAGTTATTTTTGTGTGATGGATTTTTGTATTTATTTTATTTATTAATAAAATTTATTATTTCCATTTTAATGAAAATTTGAATAAGGAATATTTGCACTGCATTATTTATTTAATATTATGCATATGTGTCTTTTATTTTATATATTAGATGATTTGGTGTGTAGAGTGCAGCTTATATACAGAAGATCATAATATCGATTCTTGTATAGTATAAGATTTTTGTTCACAGTCTTAGATAAAATTGGACACAACTTCAGTAAAAATATAGAACAGTGTTTTAATAGGTGTGTCCTGATTATAGAAAATAATATAGTTTCAACTCATTGTACAAGTACACTTAGTGTGTATTGAACATAACTGTCTTAGGGTAATTATTTTTATACTGATTGTATAAAATAATTAATACCCCATAATTATTATGGGTGTTTATGCTCTTTTTTTTTGAAATAATTAATAAGTACATATATTTAGTGTTTGTTATTTTGATAAATAATAGAATGAAATTTTTATAGGTCAATAAACTTAGTGAATTAGATAACAACATTACGTGTATGGTGAATATTAATTATTAACGGAATTCACGTCTCGGTATAGGGATTGATGATACCCTATAAAGAAAGCTTATAGATTTTGATTATATCAAACCCTGCAAGTGAATTTTGTATCTAACATATCAAATAAGTTTAGTAGAAAGTCTTAAGAAATTTATAAGTGGTTGATTAAATAAAGTTGTCATTTAATTTAAGCAACGGGTATGTATAATCGTAACACGGGGAGATAAATAAGTATTTAATAACATGGAACTCAAAATTATTTTTGAAATAAGATCGGGAGTGCAATTATAATTATTTAGTAGTATGAATTATAATTTCTGCAATTATGAATTTAATTTGAATTGAATTATGTATTCCTAATTACATAAAAAGCTCGAATTTTATTTACTCCTCAGATTCTTACCGCAACCTATTTTGGTTTTTATATTCTCGTGAGAAACAAAAAAGGGGCACCCGAGTTCAGTTTGTAATCAGGCATATGAAAATATAGAAGACTTGAAGTGTAATCGTGTTTCTGTTCGTGAACATCCATCTAGCAATTTTTGTCTATGTGTTGAACGTGATCAAACTAGAGGGATCTCATATAACCCTTATTCTGCCGTGTAGGGTTTTTATCGAGTTCTCGTTTTTTGGATATAATCCGTAACCACTATCATTGATTCTTGAGATTCTGTTATCCAGCAAACTTGGCAGAGTAAGAGACCATATCTAGGATAAATCCACTACCTAGAGAAGTCCCACTTGTTATGGTACCCCCACCCGTGGCTTGACCCATTAGTATACCGCAAGGAGTTGTAGCATTGGCCTGGGAATCAATCTTGTCTGACAAGATTCAAAAATTAGAAAAAATCCTATGGAAAGCCCAAGAAGCTGAAGATTATATGCTAGATGTAGAGGGATTTTGTCTTTTTGTTGATGCAAAACTCCCAGAGAAGTTCAAAATGCCGGATATGGAGAAATTTGATGGAGTAAGAGATCATATAATTCATTTGCGGATGTGTGTATGTACCTTGTCACCCATGGGAATTAGTGACTCGTTAAAGTCCCAACTATTTTACTGTTCACTGTTTGGACCAGCGTAGAAACAGTTTCTTATCATTGGAAACTACTAACATCAGAACTTGGAAATATATTGCCACAATGTTTGGTAACCAGTATAATTACAGCATCCAGCTTGATGTCACAACCAAGGAGCTCGAGACCACTAGGTTGGACACCAAAGAATCCTTTGTTGAGTTCCTAACTCGTTGGAGGGCTTAGGGTATGGTCACCTAACCAGTAACTACATGAGGCTTCGGCATGAGATTCAAGATCTCATCAATAATAAGGTAGTTCCTTCATGCAAAACTGTTCAAAAGCCAAATGTAACCCCCAATCCCTTGTCGAACCATGCAACCCCATCCAACATCAATCTCATTGAGAAAGTTCCTAGAACTTTTGATCCAAGCAAATTCATTGTGCAAGAATCTGAGCCTAAACCTATGATATATCTCAGAATACTCTAATGTTGTCTTAAATGAATTCCCTAATGACCCTCTACAACTCGAGGAAGAATTTAAAGAATTTTTTATCTTCATTCTCTATGGAGAAGATGATCTTCCCCCTTTGTCCAACAACGACGAAGATGAGGATGACAAGGCTGAGTATATCGAGGTGAAATAGGGGTGTTTTGAAGCTATGGATGAATTGGTTATGAATTTCATAGAGATTGAATGGTATGATCCTGCCAAAATTGATAAATCTGCATGAAATGGTGAAGAAAGCAGAAATCCTGGCTAATCCATTCATTCCAAGACCTGAGAACCGGGAACCCAAAAGTAACGAAAGAAATCCCTTAGTAAGCAGTTCAAATTGAAATACTGAGAAAGGTAGATACCAAAGACTGACAGATTGAGAAAGACATTAAAAATGGAGAAGAGGAAGATGTTTCTTCACCCTAAGTAAATTTCTTACAAGTAACAAATTCATCATTTTATAGATCGATTTACATTGTTCCATTTCATCAGCATAAGCCAAGTTCATCAATTACCGAAGTGTTTTGGCTCTATCCAATTCATCAGAATGCTCTAGCAATAGGGGTAGACCTCTAAACAAAATACAACAAAGCGAATGATGAGTGCCAAGAAAATGGGTGCTGTAGACATCCTGATTTGACCCTGTCGGATCTTAGATTTATCTGAATGAATTCAATAATGAAAATCGAGGAAAATGATGCTCGAAAGTCTTCAAATGATCGCCGAGAAATGACCCAAATCCAGTACATTCAAGAACCTTTGGACCGCAATAATCGAACCTTAAGGCCGCAACTTTTGGTCTTTGCGACCTAGTATATCATTCACCCAAGGTTGTGGTTGCGTGTTTGTTTCTCACGATTGTTACAATTTATTGTCTCGACCGCCACAAGAAATTCTTGAAAACCCTATCAATCTTGGCGGCCTCACCTTCTTTTGTCACAGTTGTGACCTTGCTCCTCGCGACCGCAACCTTCAATAGAATCTTCTGACCTCTATACGTGTCACCATGTCAGCTGATGACGTTGCCTATAAATTCGTACCTCTGGTATGGGTTTTAGGGGATGAGTTAAATTCGTCGATACTTTGCCAAAATACCAACCCAAATTCTTGTTTCTTACCCAGAGTACTAGAATTGGAGCATCCCTGGTGATTGGAGAGACAAACGTTACGTTCCATGACTTGAGGACTTATCTGAATTATCGCATTGTAGGTATTATCGTAGGAATTCTGACAACTCTCTTTCCACACTCTCTACCCCTGTGGAAAGGTCAGATTTAGTTTTAATTTTATGTTTTAATGACGTTATTCGCATGAATTCTTTTCCAGTTTGTTATTATTAAATTGTCTTTATCCTAATTGTGTAGTTTACACATTTATTTTCTCTATTTTGCTCTTATTAAATCATTCATTTGTTTACTCTAATTTTAATCAATACAGTTTAAAATGCTTCTGTGACCTTATTCCATGTCATATTGAAGTACTCGACTCACTTAGTTTTAAAATTCAATAAAATAGTGCTTATATAGTTCACGGTCGCAACAATTGATGTTGCAGGCACAACAAGCTAGCACGTACATCATCACGGCCGTTGCATTGTTGCTCGCACTTGTGAGTTTTGTGTTCATTAATTTGGTGATCGTTACATTTGTATGGCACGACCGCGACCTTAGTATCATTTCATAGGCTTCTTTTTCATGTTTTAATGTTCTATTAATTGCCTGAGACGTTCAACATGTATCCTGTAGCGTAGTTTTAGCATGATTAGGGCTTAGGGCTTCCTTTATTCTGGTATGACACTTTTATTTTCCTTTTTACATGTTTATATAATTAGAATATGTATTTTTTCTAATTGATTTGATTGTTCTCTCCTTAACCCCCATCTTCTGTGTCTACATGCAATTGAGAAATTAATTTTTAAAACCAATGATGATGAGTAAAGGCAAACTTTATGGTTAGGCGAAACGATGTGTCTAACACCTTCTCTGATTCGTACCTTAGCCCTTAGACCCATGTTTTCTCTGGATAACAAAACATCAATGGCTTATTTTATTTTTCCTGATTTTTCACAAAAATCAAGTGGTGACTCCTATTTTCAAAATATAAATGGTTTTCATATTTTTAGTTTTCAAGGTTTTATCCATTTTTGAAAAATATTTTGAATTAAATAAATGAATTCCCTTTACAAAACCCAAATAAAATGCCACAAGTGGGTAGTAGGAGCAGTCATTGAAGAGAAGGGATACGATCAATTTGTAAGGACTTGGTACGCGTTTATTTTATATTTACATGTTTTCGGTTAAGTGAGGAGATGGAATTAATTTTAGACATGGGCGTTATAAAATTCTGTTTATTAACAGTTGACACCGGCATGTGAAAGTGTAATTGAGATACAGGATGCTAGATAACAATAATTTGAGGCTAAATATAGCTTATTAATTTAAATTCTTGGAATATGGGTTTAAAATTAAGTTGTGAGTGTGGAATTAAATTATGAAGTTAATGGAATTAAATTAGAGTGAAAATGGGTCATTAAAGCTAAAAATAGAAAGAAAAAAGTAAAAATAATAAGAGGCAAGCCAAACATGGCCTTAGATTATTCTACAGAGTTGGAGAGATTGAGAAAGAAAGATAAAGGGACAAGGGGTCTCACTCCCACACCCACTCACGTCTCCACCCCCCTCTCCCATCTCTTCTCTTCTTCCTCTTCTTTTCTTAGATAATTTTGAGAGAATTCTCATTGCTCCTCAAACCCTAACCCTCCCTTGCTAAAATTGACAACCTTAGAAGCTACGTTGGAGGTAAACAAGTAAAGAAATCAAGTTTTGGAGCATGGAAATGAAAGATTGAGCATCAAGGAGCAAAACCAATAAGAGCCAAAACCCTAGGGTGGTGCTTTTGGTGGATTGCAAAGAGTTAAAGCTTTAAGAGGTAGGATTTAGATTATCTTATATGTTTTGTATTGAGTTGTGTTGATATTTTTCTTATATGAGTAAAACCTTTTTGATTTCATGTATAAGTGGAAAACTTAATAGGTGTGTGTGGGTTAAGTTGGATTTTTAAGAAAATTGGAGTTTTATAAAATGGTTAGCTATGAATTTGTGAGTTTATTGTGTAAAATGGAAGCTTAAATAACTTAAGATTTCATGTTTTTGCATCAATTTGGGTATGGAGAGGTTTTGGTTTCAAAACCTAATGAAGATCAATTTTTCAGCGCAGGACCGCTTGGTTGACCGATCGATCGGTCTATCAAGCGGTCAAAGGTTACTCTCGATATTTTCTGCAGGCCAAACCCCTGGATAGACCGATCGATCGATCTATCGCGTGGTCTGTTTCACTGGTTAAAATATTTTTTTTCACATTAACGTATCTCTCTCATTCAAACTCCGAATGGGGTCAATTTTATACTTAAATCAAAGTCCCGAAAGTCCTCTTTCCAACAAAACTACTCTCACAAAAAAATTCATTTTGTAGAAAAAGTTATGATCAAATTAGTGAGGGTATGTCAAAATTTCAAAACTATTTTTCACCCGTTTTTAGCCGAACATTTTGGAAAAACATGTTTTCTTTAATATGGACCCTTTTTACTTAAATTTCTAATCCCTTGAGCATATAGTTCACCTATATACATATCTAGATTGAGTGGGAGGTATGCATTGAACTATTTGATTGGGTTTTCTTTACAATAAAAGTAGGTTTCAAATTGATGTGTATATATATATATATATACATGATGGATGTTACATTTTTAAAATAATGTGATCTTTTTGCTATTAACCTTGTGTTATTGGTACTTGGTAACCTGGTAGAAATGTTGTGAAATATGAGAAGTTATTTAATGAACATTGTGATACATGTGATTTGGAAATTTAATGGAAAATTTGGGTTTAGAATAAAAAATGGTGTATAATGGCAATTATTGGGAGATGAACCAATTATGAGTTGGACTCCCGGGTTATTAACCAATAATGAACCGTATGGATTGATGTGGATTAAGTTGGTCTAGTGGGTCTGCGGTGAAAGACCGAAAACTTGTGCAAGATGGGGACCACATGCCCACGGGTTACCTCCCGAAATGTGGTGTTGTGTCGTGGTGAGTTATAAAGCTATCTATTACCCAATGGCTTCGCGTAGCCTATTGAGATTAATAGGGAGGAATTTCTATAAGCTGCACCCGACACTGGTTCATTTGAGGTGGTACGATTTTGTGAAAATCGAAAAAATAAAACGAATGATTTATGGATAGAAAACAAACAATTAAATGGAAGTAATTTTGTGTGCGTGGGTGTGTGTGTTAAAAAGTAATGATTTGGATAAACGCGCATATTTATTCCGATTACACCCATCACACTTCTCAAATCATGCATTATATATGAGTTAAACAAATTTCAGGTTCTGAAGAGCGGGGTGGCACCAAAGCTATGGATGCTTTTGGGAAGGGCCAGTAGATGAAGCTATGATGTCTTTTGTTTTTGTTGTACATTAAACTAAGAAAAATGATGTAATGAAAGGGATAGTTAGTGTTGTATGTTACTCTAAACATTTGTGGTAAATCTGGGAATGTAATTTTGAAACTTTGATCGTTTTGTTAAAGCCTTTGCATGTTATATACAATATTTTCTTACGTCTTGGAGTATTATCTATGGATATGATTCATGGCATGTTTTTGGGTTTAGCTCATGGACACGAGTTTTGGTCGTGACAAGTTCTCATTTTGGTTATGTGGCTGATTCATTTATCTGTGTAATAGTTCTCATTTTGCTTATGTAACTAGAAACTCTAGGAAACATTCACTTCTCATTTAGGGTAATAGTTATCATTTTGAGTAACAGTTCTCATTCACTTCTTAGTGCTTATAGTTAACCATCCTTCACTTCTCATTTTGGGTAACAATTCTCATTTATCAAATCTGAAACTATATATTCTAACTGAAAATAGTTCACTTGTCAATTTCTATGTGGTCGAATTATATTGTATTGGTTCCAATGTGTTGCCTAATCAGTTCTCATTTTGATTATGTGGTTGATTCATTTATTTGTGTAATAGTTCTCATTTTCATTATGTAACTTGAAACTGTAGGTAACATTCACTTCTCATTTTGGTTAACAGTTCTCATTTCTTAAAGCTGAAACTATAAATTTTAATTGAAAATAGTTCACTTGTCAATTTCTATGAGGTTGAATCATGTTGTATTGGTTCCAATGTGTTACTATAGCAGTTCTAATTTTTGTTATGTGGTTGATTCATTTTTTTGTGTAACAGTTCTCATTTTCATTATGTAATTAGAAACTGTAAACAACATTCACTTCTAATTTGGAGTAACAGTTAGCATTTTGGGTAATAGTTCTCACTCACTTCTCAGTGTTTATAAGTACCCATCATTCACTTCTCATTTTGGGTAACAGTTCTCATTTCTTAAAGCTGAAACTATAAATTCTAACTGAAAATAGTTCACTTATCAATTTCTATGTGGTTGAATCATATTGTATTGGTTCTAATGTGTTGCCATAGCAGTTCTCATTTTTGTTAAATGGTTGATTCATTTCTTTGTGCAACAGTTCTCATTTTCATTATGTCATTGGAAACTATAGGCAACATTCACTTTTCATTTTGGGTAACAGTTAGCACTCACTTCTCAGTGCTTATAGTTAACTATCATTCACTTCTCATTTTGGGTAATAGTTCTCATTTCTTAAAGCTAAAACTATAAATTCTAATTGAAAATAGTTCATTTGTCAATTTCTATGTGGTTGAATAATGTTGTATTGGTTCCAATTTATTGCTAAAGCAGTTCTCATTTTGGTTATGTGGTTGATTCATTTCTCTGTGTAACAGTACTCATTTTGATTATGTAACTGAAAAATGTAGGCAACATTCACTTCTCATTTTGGGTAGAGTTATCATTTTGAGTAACTGTTCTCATTCACTTCTTATGTGTGCAATGTTGTAGAGGAAAAATTCATTTAAGCGTGTTATAAGTTCATATAATTTGTGTAAAAGAAGTAGCAAGAAAGAAGTGATTATGAAAGACGCATCATCAGTAAAAGGATTGGTTAAATGATCTAGGAGGGTTTCTAACACAATAACAAAGGCAGTGAAACCAAAGGCAAAAGTTGCTTCAACTAGAAAGAAGGTCAAAGAGGGGAAAAAGGAGGAACAAGCAAATGTGAATGTATCTACAACTCCTTTCCGGTCTAACATGGTTGCGATTCTTAAACAAATGACAAGCATAGATTTACGGGATGAGCACATCAAGCTGCTAAGGAAGACACCTTTCTGGTATACTTTGGATTCTATACGCACTGGTAAAATGTCCATCAAAAGATGCAAGAAGTATGACAAGGTTGTTGTGAAGTTGATCGAGTCATTTGACCCAGTTACCAGTAGCTTCTCATTTGGTGGGCATAAATTGGAACTTCGAGGGGTGAAATAAAAATAATTTTTGGTATTACTTGCGGAAATGAGAAGATGTTGTTATCACCTAAGACTAGAAATGAGTCAAGCTTTTTGCAATGGAGGGCAATTACATCAGGAAGATTGACAAGTCCAATCATAAAAAACCTACTAGAGCAAGCAATCATTGGATAGACAAAAGATGACATTGAGGATGTAGTGAGGTTGCTGTGCATGCATATCTGTTTGACTTTATTTTTTGCAACATCGAGTACAACTATAGGATGAAATTTCTTACAATACATAGAGGATGCGTGCTGGCTTTGTTGGTAAGCAAACAACTTACTAACATTGTACTTTGAATGAATTTTGGGTCAAATTTAACAAGTGTTAATATTTGTTGCAGTATTGGTTTTGTGAGCGCACACGTATAGTACAGCCAGATGTGGTTTACGAATTCCCCAGATTTCTGAAATGAGATCTTCAAAAAATGGAAGCTCAAACAAGATACATCAATTTTGAATATATCTCAGAGGAGTAGGTATGCTCTCATTGTAATGTACACCAATTCTCATTTAGTTATAAAAATTATCAATCCTCATTTTACTATAAAATGATCAGTTCGCAACGGAAGCAGTTCTTATTACAGACTGTTAATCAAATGGTAGTTCAATGCAAGTACATACTGGTTCATTACTGTACTTATTACTGACACACCAAACATTCCATTTTAGATTATGATTTTAGATCTCAAAGCAACACAAACATAACAACGGAAGTTTTCCAAACGTGAAAGGCAGTTAACCCTACCCAAAGAGGAACCAAAAATAGAGAGGTAAGACGATGAAGCTGGAGATATCCACCATAGTGCAAGTGTTGGAGAGCCTGATTTGGCTAAGATTGACATGCATACAGATGTTTAAAATATGATAGTAGCATATAGTGATATACACTATTCAAATTTGGGGGAAGGTGAGAAAGTTTCAGCTGCGAATGAGGGAGATGACATTTCTCATGGTGTAGACCTAGATGAGCATGAAGAAGATAGGTTGAGTAATGAATGTGAAAGAGTTGGTGGTGAAAAGGAATGCAAGACATCAAATGAAGTTTGTGATGAAGATGGTAAATTTAGAGCATCACTAATTAGTGAGTTGGAATCTCTTGTGGTAAAGCTACGAAGGTATGAGAGAACTCCGGCTGATAAGAATGTGTCATCGCCAAATGCCGACCGTCGACCTTGTGATTAAGTTGGAGCAAAGGGACAAGCACATCAATGAGCTGAAAAATGAAACCGAGATGTTGAAGCAAACAACTGAGACACTAAAAACTGAAAAAGTGCAGCTTGAAGACCAATTGGAAGAGCTACAAGTCCATGAGATAACGCAAGCTGCTACAATGCATGCTATAGTAGAGGCGATGCAGCACTGTGTTGTTCCTATGGATGTAGATGCCACGAAGGAACCTATACAACTAAGCTCCATAGTCAAGAATATCAATGCGAAGAGTCGCAAGGGTAAAAAGTTGGTGGATTACAAATACGAGGATGTAGTCCCAAAGACTCATAAGAGACAGTAGAGAGAAAAGGGGCCCATTGGTGGTTGACCTCGACACAGAGCCACCACCAAAGGAGCCGAAAAAGAAGAAATTAAAGCCATTGTTAAACATTCAGAAAAAACCCATATACAAATTGTTGACAATGGTGGATCGAGACCTGATTAGTAGCATATGGTGCAACTCTATATATGGGTACGTATAATGATTTCTATACATATTCATATGTTTTGTTTGTGTCCCCATTGAATCATGTATAAAAATTGGAACTCAAACCCAAATTAGTTTGTTTAATGGATATTTGAAGTCACAGTGTGTCCATCCCATTATGAGAACTGAAAAGTGTAGTTGGAATTAGGTATGGAAATTGGTAATTCATATTTGAAGCTGGTTTCATTTTTTCAGCACATGTGTTTGGTCTGGAGGGGACAACTCAAGCAACGTTTATACTGATGACATCGCAGAATTGATGTTGGAATAAGAGATTTCAAGTAGTGTAAGTAATAAATCTCATTTATAACTCACACGTTTATGGGGATTCTCATTTAAGTAAGAAAAATGATAAACCATGATAACTTATTTTCTGTAACCATATTTTTCTACTTAATTCAGGTGATTGATGCCTATGCTGAGTTGCAAATGACACAACAAGAAATTGCTAAAATTCCTACAGATGACATTATCAGAGCATATGTATTCTCATCACTCACCTATGTAAGCATCTTCTTCCCATTTAAAGTAGTTGCATCCTTACATGTTGCCTACATATTGTAACCACTAACAACCTTCTTTCTTTTAACCATAGCAACTACTCCATGACAAAACCACCTCTGAGCGATCAAAACGATTTGAACGACATATGCAAGCTGTAAGACTTAAGAGATACCTTTTATTCCCACTGTGTAAAGCAAACCATTGGACAGTGGTTGTTTTTAATTATGAGACTGGGGAATAGATCCACTTCAACTCATTAAAACCAAGAGGTCATGACCCACATCTTGATATGATAGAAGAAATGGTAAAGATTTAAAAATACCATGTCTACATCATCATCTAGCTATGAGGACATTAATGTTAACCTCTAATTATTTGTGTTTAGAAATCATATGTGGATGAGTATTTTGGCATTAAGACAAATGGGGAGACATTGAATACAGATAGTACGCCACAGGTCGTTGTAGCTGGTGTGTGCCCCCAACAACAACCTGGAACGTAAGTACATCACGTTATATGTTGTGTATTTAATTGTGTAATAGACAACGAAGCATACTAAACATATATTGACTTCTTGTGTGCAAAATGTGCATACTAGATTATGGGGTGATTGTTTGCTACATCTTGAAGCAATATATGACAAATAGAGATGGAGAGAGTATATTAACAATTAATGACTGTAGGAGAGTGGGAGTTGAAATCATCCACGCATTTCTCAGTGATCCTATGAGGACGTTGAAGGAAACTACCAACTCGACTTTGACATAGATCATTTGATGAAGTAGATTAGACTAAACTAAATCAAAAGCAAGCAATTTTGGGATCTCAAAGTCAGTTTAATTGTAGCAATTCTCAGTGATGATAGTTAATAGTCTGCGTATAATTCTTAGATCAATGGTAGTTGTAGTATTAGCTGACAGTTCTCAGTTCCATCTATTGAACAATGTTGGCAGTTCTTAGTTCAATAGTGGCATTTGTCAGTGCTTGTTCACTGCCAAAGCAAGTCATTGCTATTCATTACTACTGTTCCTTAGTACAATGTGTAATTGTTGCCCATTAGGATAGGTTATAATTAAAACAATTACATGGTATTATGTTAATGTGATTTGAAATGAGAAATATGGTTTCATTACAAATGCCGTCTCTTTGATTGAATCATTTTGTCATGATTTGCATGTATTATTGGATTGTGTTTGACCTGCAATTTTTCATTGCACCTGTATGTTCTCATTGTGTTGTGTGGTTAACTTGCTGTATTCAATTGCATGTGTGCAGTTATCACACTAATCATTTGCCATCCAAACAGTTGCATTGATCTATTCAATTGCTTAAGTTATGAGTGGTTGGTAAAACTCGATTGTGTCACCACAAGTAGTGTTGTTGATTTGGGTTTTATGTGGTTTAATGCAATTCAGGGAATATTAGGGACAATTATTACATTCCTTAAATTTGGTGATGCTTTGGGTTGTTTAGGAATTGTTTGCAAGCAGGAGTCATCAAGGAACAGGTTTCCTTATGTTTTATTATTATCTTTTTTAATTGTTTTTTAGTTTGGCTCCTTTAATTTGGGGAGAAGGAATAGGATTTGGTTGTGTTCAGCCACTCTTACATGTTACCTTTTTTGGCGAATGATAACAATGAGAACAGTTATCACACTACTCATTAGCCATCCTAACATGTAAATTGAAGAAATGTACTAGTACCACTGTATTTTCATTTAAACTTGAATTATAAGTGCAAATGTATCGTACTAAAAATTAAGAATAATGATCAATGTTCATTGTTATATAACACGTTAAGAGCCCATCAATGCAAATAGTGATTTGATGGAAATTTATTAGAGACCAAATGAATAACAAAATCCAGAAAAAAAAACTTCCCCATATAAGTGTGACTACGTAGAATATAGAAGCAAACAATATTTCTTAAGAGCCCAATGGCTCTTGATAAGATTTTCTATTATGGTTTCCCAGCCTTCTACAACTGATTTGGGTAATCTTCTCCCTCGAAGGAATCCTCTTCTTCCTAGGTTTGCTTGACTATTTTTTGGACACTGGTGGTTGAATTATTTTTGATTCCAAAGTACATTCTGTTCTCCACATGGTAGGGACTGGACATATGGATAAAGAGTATGAATCTCGATATCTCTTCACGTGGTAATACTGGTTAACGTATTCGTTCAAGTCTTTACCACGTCTCATAATAGCAGCAACGACATGTGCGCAAGGGATCCCATAAAGCTGCTTGTCACGCCCCAAACTCCGAGCCACGTGAAACAGCCACAAACAACCATACGTAACACCCAACCCGATGTTACACTCTCAAATAAAAGTACACATGCATTTTATATACTCGTCCAAAGGCTTACAAAATATGGTTCCAACACCGAAAACATGTAAACATGCATGGTCCAAAAGGAACAAAAGGAAGACTACAAATCTTCCGCCCCTCCGACACCTCCGAATCAACCAGCGTGACCGGTACCTGAAAAATATTTCAAATCCCACACTGTGAGCCAAAGCTCAGCAGAAACTAGACAAACATGAAATAGAAGCTAAACATACTACCAGAGTAATATGTATGTTACGACCTACCCAAGCCTCAAAATAAGTTTGAAAATAGTTTTATATCACGGCTCACAAGAGCCTTAAAAACCGTTTGAAAACGGTTTTGTATACATACAAATATGCTACAATGCTTCACATGCAAAGGTCGACTCCTACGAGTCTCGACTCTCACGAGCCCACATGCAACATAGCTATATACATCGACTCACACGAGCCTAAAAGATAACAGGTATATGTATGCAGCATAGGTATACATATCTATATCGACTCTCACAAGCCCCAACAACAGATCTACAATAACATGGTGATACACACCCAATACAAGGATTTTCTCAGACTTTCACCGAAGGACTACAACCCCAACTACTACCCAGTTAACCGGAACTAACCCATG
>JAULJZ010182206.1:0-22269 GCA_032270985.1 Heliamphora pulchella | reverse complement strand
ACTTGTGTTTATCTAACCGGTCCCATGATGTATGGGGATTAGATAATGGACAGGGGTCTATCGTTGTTACCTCTGTCATGTGATGGAGTCGGTACATAAGATCATACTCTTCTTCTTTTCCACGATGGTACATTTCGTGAAGGAACAATGATTTTGATTACTGTTTTTCCTTAACTATAGTTGGTTATTTGCAATGTTTGCATCACATGGTTTGAAGGATGAAAATAGGATTTTATGTTCATAAAACCGTTTTGGTAGACTTGTGCAGTCTGGTGGGAAAACTTGGTGTTTGTGAAAAACCTTTTTGGGTTGTGGTTGAGTTTAGCTCCCACTCATATAGTTGCATATTCCTGCTTACAGCTTATTATCTGTGTCTATTGGGCTTCGGCTCACGGGTGGAAATTTTCTGTAAAATCATTTTCAGGTAATGCTGTGGACGAGGACTGGCTTTGGCGGTGCCCGAGGTGGCGGAAGACTTTTATAGTTTTTCTTTTTGGTATGCATGTTCCTGAAGGCAGGTTTTGTACACCGTAAGATGATATACTGTATGCATGTTGGAACTGTATGTCTTTTATATATGAGAGATACTTTTTGTTGGGTATTCCATTGGTTTCAACAGGCGGATTTCAATGTATGAAAACCTATATTTTCATATAAAACGGATGTTTGGTGGATTTTCACGTGACCCCAGGTTTTGGGGCGTGACAACTTGGTATCAGAGCTCTGGGTTCGAATACCTAAGAGCCATGGAAAAAGGAGTTTACCACCTGGTGAGGTTGATTGTGCATGCTTTCTTGCATGTGTTCTTTTTTTTTTTGATGACATGCTTGCATGTGTTTAAACGCTGGTTATTAACATGTTGATAGCTTTCTGAGCATGATAGTTGTGTATATGAGGGTATGAAGGTTGAATCTCAGGATTGGTGAATCTTGCCTTCAAGTGTTTGGTTTAACATGTTTCGAAGCCAAGTTAGAAACCCATTTGGCCGACGTGTTTTGTCGCAAGAAATCTGAATACGTTATCCAAATTGACGAGTCCGTCTTGTTAGTTCTCCTCGGTATGTGAGACGTGTTTACATAATCTTACGTAGCTAAGTGATAGCATGATTATGTGTTTATGTTCCGTAGTAGCATGTTGTAGGAAAGCATATTATGTTATATTGCTTCCTATAGAATTATGTCCACGCGGGGAGTGCGGGGATGGGGTCATGGCCGAGGTCGTGCTTATGATCAGGTTCCGGAGGAAGGAAACATTCCTGCCCCACAGGAACAAGTGGGTGGTGCTGATATTGGCGGCGCCGAGGTCGTCCAGGAGATGTTGGCCACTATGAGAGTGATGGCAGAAGCAACCAGGGCTAGTGTGCAGGTTCCTGAGCCAAGAGCTTCTGTGGCCATGCGGGAGATTCGGCAGTTGGATCCCCCGACTTTTTCTGGGGAGCCAGACCCTAAGGTGGCTACCTCAAGGTTGAAAGTGACCACGACGATCTTCAATACTCTGGATATCGAGGAGGATGCTCTGTGCATAAAGTTGGCGGCGTTCTAACTGCGGGAAGATGCTATAGAGTGGTGGAAGTTTGCCAAAATCACTGTGAATGACACATGGGCTGCTTTCACGAGAGTCTTCTTGGAGAAGTATTTTCTGAGATCTTCGAGGGATACTTACCGAGAGGAGTTCCTCTCTCTTGTTCAGGGGAACCTTTCCGTGGTCCAATATGAGGCCAAGTTCGCGAATCTGTCGCGATTCGCACCTGAGATGGTATCTACAGAGGAGTTGCGCACTCTAAGGTTTGAGAGGGGACTTCGACCTACTATCAAGGACAGGGTTGCAGCTTTGGATGTGGAGGTGTTTATCAAGCTGGTGGAAGCTGCTATCCGGGTAGAGAACTTGTTAACAGATAGCCGTAGGGTCAGAGAGGGCACGAACCAGGCGGGCAGTGGGGATGCACAGTCTCAGGGGCGCAAGAACAAGCGCCGGAGGTCATCTGGACCTAGTTCTCATTTTGCTGGATCATATCAGCCGCAGTCGTCCGCACCTACACTTTCAGTGGCCTCGAAAGGAAGGCCAGAGCAGATAGGGTTGATTTTTTATCGATGTGGACAGCCGGGACATCGTTCAATTGAGTGCCTGCAGAAGGGCCAGACTCAGAGTTCAGCGCCCGTCCAGTCACAGGCGAGAGACCCACCTATCTGTTTTGAATGTGGTCAGTCCGGGCATATTCGCAGACTCTGTCCCAGGGAGGGGAATGTTCAGGGTGCGACAGGAGCGTCTGCTGCTTCATCTGTACAGAGGCGACAGGCTCTGCAGCAGCCTAGGGCGCTGACATCGAGGTTTGCGGAAGGAGGTGCTTCGGCGCAGTCGGTGAGATAACCATCGACTCAGGGTAATGGTGGGCAGACTAGACTGCCACAGGCCAGGGCTTACGTTCTTGCTGATCGTAGTGCTTCTAAAGCATCAGTGGCGTCTGATGCTGCTGTTACACCAGCCATGATCAGAGGTACTCTTCTAGTCTTTAGATCATGGGTCAGTGTCCTCATCGACACAAGAGCATCACATTCGTTTATATTATCTGATTTTGTATCAGCTTTGGGGTTGAAAATAGACTGGTTGGGTAGTACCTTATATGTGGAGACCCCAGTTAGTGGGAGTGTGACGCTGAGCCTTGTATGTAGATCCTGTGTGCTGGAGGTCGCTGGTCGTTGTTTAGAGTTTGATTTTATCATTCTGGATATGACCACGTTTGATGTCATCTTAGGGATGAACTGGCTGACAACCTACCGTGCCTATATAGATTGTGAGCGACGGAGAGTGTCAATCTGTACACCTGAGGGTGATTGCTTTTACTTTGTGGGTGATCGGAATGAGGGCATGGTGTCTATGCCCGATGCGGCTCGGGTTCAAGGGAACTTGAGTTTCCTCTTTTCTGCTCTCAGGTTAGATGATCTGAGTGAGGTTCGAGGGGAGTTACCCCTTGTGGTCTGTGAGTATCCAGATGTCTTTCCTGATAATTTGTTTGAGCTACCACCGAGTCGAGATGTGGAGTTCTCTATTGATCTTGTTTCGAAACTGCTCCTATCTCTATGCCATCATATCATTTTGCACCGGCTGAGTTGAGAGAACTCAAGGTGCAGTTGCAGGAGTTGCTAGATAAAGGATTTCTACGGCCGAGTACGTCGCCGTGGGGAGCTACAGCGCTCTTTGCAAAGAAAAAGGATGGTTCGTTGCGGTTGTGCATAGATTATAGGAAGCTAAACCAGGTAACCGTGAAGAATAAGTATCCTATGCCTAGGATTGATGACATGTTTGATCAGCAAAAGGGATTGCGCTGCTTTTCGAAGATTGACTTGAGGTCAGGGTATCACCAGTTAGGATTAGGGACGAGGACATAGTGAAGACAGCCTTTCGGACTCGCTATGGTCACTACGAGTTTCTGGTTGTGCCGTTCGGTCAGACGAACGCTCTAGCAACATTTATGGGTTTGATGAACCGTCTCTTCCACCCTTATCTGGATAGTTTTGTGGTGGTATTCGTGGATGACATTCTGATCTATTCACCCACGAGGGAGATGCACGAGGAGCATCTGCATGTTGTCCTACAGTTTCTGAGGGAACCTCTCTTGTACGCGAAGTTCGAGAACTGTGAGTTTTGGATGACAGTGGTGAGATTCCTTGGACACGTGGTGTCAAAGGATAGGGTATCAGTGGACTCGATGAAGACTGATGCAGTGATGGATTAGCAGCGACCGAAGTATGTTTTTAACATCCGTAGTTTTCTAGGTCTAGCGGGTTATTATCGGCGGTTTGTGTAGGAGTTCTCTAGGCTTGCAGCACCGATGACGCATTTGACGCGGAAGGGAGTCACGTTTGTGTGGAGCGAGTCCTATGAGTCAGCTTTCCAGGAACTAAAGAGGAGATTGACCAGTGCACCAGTTCTGATTATTCCTGAGCAAGGTTTGGGTTACACTGTGTTCTGCGACGCTTCACATGAGGGTTTGGGTTGTGTTCTGATGCAGGAAGGAAAGGTTGTAGCTTATGGATCCCAACAGTTGAAGACACATGAGAGAAACTACCCGACACATGATCTGGAGTTGGCAACCGTGGTCTTTGCTTTGAAGACATGGCGTCACTATCTATATGGTGAGCGTTTCGAGGTCTTCTCTGATCACAAGAGCCTAAAGTACTTGTTTTCACAGAAGGACTTGAATCTTCGCCAACGACGATGGATGGAGTTGTTGGAAAACTATGACTACGATTTGCAGTACCATCCTGGTAAGGTAAACGTCGTAGCTAATGCACTCAGTACATCCGTGTAAGGCAAACGTCGTAGTTGATGCACTCAGTAGGAGATCTCACGCTCATTAGCCTTTGTGGCTATGCGAGAGTGGGACATGCTTAGGGATGTTGGGAAATTTGATCTGTGTCTCGGAGAGACAGCGGGAGGTGCGACCTTATATTTAGTTGCTTCACAACCCACCTTGGTTACACGCGTGTTAGAGGCTTAGAGAACTGATCAGGAGGCTCAGATGATACGGGACCACATTACCAGTGGGTCAGATACAGCGAGATCGGTGGTGAGTTCAGATCAAGGTCTAAGGTTACTAGGGCGATCGTTTGTACCGGAGTCGTGCCGTGCTGAGGTGCTACATGAGTTTCATCGCTCATGTCTTGCAGTGCATCCGGGAGGCACGAAGATGTATCACGATCTACGCCGTCAGTTCTGGTGGACGGGAATGAAGAGGGATGTGATCCGATTCGTTTCTCGTTGTTTTACTTGTCATCAAGTGAAGGTCGAACACCAGAGACCAGCAGGATTATTGCAGCCGTTGCCTGTATCTGAGTGGAAGTGGGAGAATGTCGCTATGAATTTTGTATCAGGACTTCCACGCTCGCCGAGGGGACATGATGGTATTTGGGTTGTAGTGGATAGATTGACGAAATCTTCACATTTTCTTCCCATATGTGTGAAGGATTCAGTGGACCGACTGAGCAGATTGTACATTTAGAAGATAGTCCGACTACACGGAGTACCCGCGACTATCGTTTCTGATCGAGATCCGCGTTTTACATCGCGCTTTTGACAGAGTCTTCAGGTAGCCTTGGGGACGAGCTTGACTTTTAGTACAGCTTTTCATCCTCAAACCGATGGTCAGTCTGAGAGGACCATGCAGATTTTGGAGGACATGTTGAGAGCTTGCGTGCTTGATTTTCGGGGTTCTTGGAGGGATCATCTATCATGGGCAGAATTTACATACAACAACAGCTATCAGTCCAGTATTGGGATGGCAACGTATGAGGCTTTGTATGGTAAGCCGTGTAGATCACCCGTTTGTTGGAAAGAGGTGGGAGAGACCGCTGTTTTGGGACCCGACTTAGTGCAAGAAACGACATAGGTGGTTACAGTGATTCGTCAGCGTCTGGTGACAGCACAGAGCCGCTAGAAGAGTTATGCCGGTCGGAGGAGGAGGCCGTTAGAGTTTGCTGTGGGGGACCATGTGATTTTGAAGGTCTCGCCTCGTAGAGGGTTGAAGAGATTTGGTCGTTGCAGGAAGCTATCACCACGTTTTATCGATCCATTTGAGATCCTGGAAAGGATCGGGGTGGTAGCATACCGTCTGCCTTTGCCGCCTCAGTTAGCATCTGTGCACGTCTTTCACATTTCTACACTTCGGAGGTATGACCCGGATCTATCTCATGTGTAAGAATGGACCGAGTTGCGAGTTGATGAGGATGTGACGTATGAGGAGTGTCCCGTGAAGATTCTGGATACGAAGGAACAAGTGTTGCAGGAAAGAACGATTGCTTATGTCAAAGTTCAGTGGCTTCATTATGGGGTTGAAGAAGCGACTTGGGAGCTTCAGTCTGGGGTTCGTGCGAGATACCTGGAGTTGTTTACCTCGTGACCTTGTAGTGAATCTCGGGGGTAAAATTCCTTAAGGGGGGAGAGTTGTAAGACCCTGTACCGTTTGATTTTTGATATATATACGCATGTTCGGTGTTTTGACGCCTTTTTAGCTGTTTCACTTTAATATGCCTAAATGAGTTTTGATGCATGATTTGATTATTTTAAGCATGCGGGGTTGGTCCCGGGGGCCGCGGGGGGTTATGGTGTGAATTTTGAAAATTCAAAAAAAAAGATATTTTGGAAGCCTATAAATATCTGGAGTTAGATATTTTCAAAACCTAACTCCTAAGTTTTCTCCATTTTCTCTGTGCCTTCTCTCTAATTTCTCGGGGGCTCGGGGCTTGAGTTTTGACGGACCAGCAGCTGAGACTTACTATTGGCTTCGCGGTCTACGCATCCATCCGGACGGAATTTAATTTCGACAAAACTCGAATTTGCACGTAGATCGAGGCATTGGGTTTTGGACCCAACAAGGTAGGATCTCAGATTCTACAGCTGTATAAGGGTAATATATGTAATCTTATGCTATTTCACCGTTTTAAAACGCATGAAATGTGATTTTATGTTTTAGATCTGATTTTTGATTTAAAACTATTTTTTGGCATTTTCGGTGGATGTGTTTTGAGGCTTTCCTTTCGAGGTTTTGAGGCAAGGCTAGGGTGTGTTGATGTTGGTGGATGTTTGGGGGTTTGATTTGAGGTTTGGAAGCAAAAACATGAAAAAATCGTAGCTCAAAAATACTTTCTGGGTGAGTTCAGTCGACTGAACTCATGAGTTCAGTCGATTGAATCATCATGCTATGAGTTCAGTCGACTGAACCTGTGAGGTCAGTCGACTGAAATTGTTTCTGTTTTGGTCCTTCTTTTCCAGTGAGCATTTCAGTCGACTAGGGGCATGGGCCAGTCGACTGAATCCCTGTGTGAGTTCTTGGTATTGGTTTTGATGGTTCGGGTGGCTTGTTTGGGCAAGGGATGTTTTGCAAAGTGAGGTTTTTACGAAAATCGTAGGGAGAAACGTGTTTATTGGAGGTTTGGAGCTAACCCTTGGGGTTGAGTCTCACTTTCTAAAACGTTTGCATGAAAATAATTTTTACATGTTTTGACCTCCATGGTTCATGGATTAGATCTCTTGCCTATACATGCGTTGTATAACTTCTTTTGGGAAAAATATTTTGGAAATGTTTTGTTGATCTCCATGTTGATGCATGGATCTATATATATGTACAATGTATATTTGCAAAAAAGTTTTGTAGTTGTTGATGCTATAGTTCGTTTTTTTAAAGATTATCTAGATGTACCGGGAAGACGGGTATTTGGCACGAGTTGCCCTCGGTGTAAGTCTGAAAACGTGTGCAGCGTAGGTACTCTGTACCTTCGGGTTAGTCCCCGTAAATTGAGTGGTTGGGTGCTTTGTACCCTCGGGTTTCGGGCCCGTCAATTGAGCTTTACGTTATGGTGCTTCGTATAGAACTTGTGTTTATCTAACCGATCACATGATGTATGGGGATTAGATAATGGACAGAGGTCTATCGTTGTTACTTCTGTCGTGTGATGGAGTTGGTACATAAGATCATATTCTTCTTCTTTTTCACGATGGTACATCCCGTGAAGGAACAATGATTTTGATTACTGTTTTTCCTTAACTATGGTTGGTTATTTGCAATGTTTGCATCACATGGTTTGAAGGATGAAAACGGGATTTTATGTTAATAAAACCATTTTGGAAGACTTGTGCAGTCTGGTGGGAAAACTTGAGGTTTGTGAAAAACCTTTTTGGGTTGTGGTTGAGTTTAGCTTCCACTCATATAGTTGCATATTCCTCCTTTACAGCTTATTATCTGTGTCTATTGGGCTTCGGCTCACAGGTGAAAATTTTCTGTAAAACCATTTTTAGGTGATGCTGTGGACGAGAAGTAGCTTTGGCAGTGCCTGCGGTGGCGAAAGGATTTTATAGTTTTTCTTTTCGGTATGCCTATTCCTGAAGGCATGTTTTGTACGCCTTGGAACTGTATGTCTTTTATATATGAGAGATACTTTTTATTGGGTATTCCATTGGTTTTAACAGGCGGATTTCAATGTATGAAAACCTATATTTTCATATAAAACGGAAGTTTGGTGGATTTTCACATGACTCCGAATTTTGGGGCGTGACACTCCGACTCAACATCCAGCTTATTAAAAGAAAACACAGACTCATGCATGAGAGATCCGGACTCAAAACCAGCATCATACGAAGCAAGGGACTCTATGGTCCAATTTTTGACTTCTTTTGCAACCACATCCACAATCAACTCGTTGTAATCAGCTGACCCACTGCATCCCATCATCAAGTAGTTTTGATCTGCTATACTCATCCCGCTAAACAATGCCTCCATGTTGATACCATCCAGTTGATCAGCCTAGTCTTTATCCTCTCGAGTTTTTCTTTCTTCCTTCTTTTCTTTGACTTCCTCCTCTTTTGAATCAGACAGTTTATAACTGAAGAAAATCTCCAGTCCTGGCAGCCTCTGGTGGGTCTTTTCATCATACCATAGTTCTAAAAAACCATAGTAAGGAAAATATCCCCCATCTTTGACAAAGTATCTATTCAGAGTTCCTGAATACTTGACCTTTTGCCCCTTTTCATTCCCTCTTTGGCCATTTTAAATCTTCTTTCGTCGGTTTGTACCCAAGACCGAAGCATTGCGAAGCAGGTGATACCTAAATGGGTTTTGGAATTCCTTATTGCTTATGCCCCAACCCCAAGCCAGGGAAATAGGACACGTGCCGCATCATTGTCACCACATACGAATTGATATAGCTTTCCTCTTTTTTAAACAGCATCTGCACTGCCGGTGCCTCATCATATCGAAATTCGCTTAGAAACACATCATCTGCCCCATGTTGAACCTCCAAAAGAGTCGACCCATCTTCCCTCAAGGGTTGAATGTTGTCCTCTTCATGGATGGTGAGTACCACCCCGTCTTTAATTAGTTTCAACTTTTGATTCAGGGTAGAGGATATTGCCTGGACATTTAGAGCATGGAGCCAAGGCCATCCCAGTATTAAATTAAAGGACGTCGGCACATCCAAGACATGGAGTTCAACTGATGTTTCTAGTGGCCCAACTGATATTGCAAAGGACACCAAACCGAGCACATCCCGCCTCGTGTTGTCATATGCCCTAACTTCCTGGTTACTTGGCGTGAAATGTTTCGGTTTCATCCCTAGACATATAACGGTCTTGAGCAGGCAAACATTTAGAGCTGACCCGTTGTCGATGAGGGTAATTAGTACCCATTTCCCAAGCATTTTACAGTTATATGCAGCGGCTTATTGTAGTTCTTCCCTTCCAATGGAAAATCTTTGTTAAAAAAAAATTTACCTTCAGTGCTATAACCGGCAAAATCAACCCGATCAATTGTTCTGGGGTCACGCCTATCGAGACGTTTGCCTTATTCAAATTTTTAGCACGACTTGTCGATACCGGTGTGAAGCCATTAGCAAATCCCAAATGTTAATGTTGGCCTGAGTCTTTTTTAGCTGTTGCAGTACATCGTCTTCTTCTTCTTCTTGCTCCTTCTCCTTTTCTTTCCCGCTTGTCTGTCCCTTTTTCAGCTGGGCCAGCTTGAAGTGCCACCCACTATGGGTTAAATGTTCGATTCCCTCTTCGGGATCCCATAAAATTGACACTTCGGTCTGTTTAACCTCTACCACATAGGGAGAACTCTCGAACTCTCATAAGTCGTCTAAACTGTTGATTTTCGGTCTTTCCTTTCTTTCTTCTTCATCTTCGATCGCCCATGTGTAATCAATTTCAACTAACCCCCAAATATCTTCCTCGATGTATCCAATCTGTTGTTCTCGAGTAGCCCAAAAATCTGTCCATTCTTTTCAATCTGACTTCATTACTATCTCAGCCAACTAGTACGATTTCATTTCATCAACAAAAACCTCTTCCCTGAAGAGCTAGGGAAGAGTGATCCCATCTAGAACATGTCCCAATCCATGTGGCCTCATTGGATAGTCCAAAGGCCAATCATTGCCATCATTATGTTCTTCTTGGTCCTCTACCTGGACTATCATCCCTTGGTCTTCCCAAATAGCATCGTTCCATTCCTCCATCATATCCCAACCATTCCCGGCCATGATTAGGGAACAAGACTGATCTTCCTCAACTAAAATCATTGGGCGCGAGAGATGTGCTGAACAAATGTAGCAGCTGGGATCATCCGACTGCCCTAGCTGGATAAGATTTATCCCTCCTTACTTAGCATGGTTCGACAATGGGTTGGTAGTAACATTGGATTTTTGAGAAGTTGTGGGTGAAGGAATGACCTTGTTATCGATAAGATCCTAGATCTCGTGACACAACCTCATGCATTTATCGGTCAACTGCCCATGACATTGGTGAAAGGCACAGTATTGGAAAGTATTGTATCTTGGTGATAGGGGATCGGGTATAGGCACAGAGTCCAAAAGTTTAATCGGCCCCTTCTCGACAAGTCAATTCAGGGCTATGGATAATGGTATGTTGAGAGGAGTAGAAACTCTCATCGGCTTCTGTTGAGACTGCTGGTTATTACTTGATTGCTGAATGGAGGATTGGGGATTTAATTGTCCAAAATAGGGGTTCAACAAATTGACCTCGTTTGAACGGGAGATGAAGTTGGTAACAGGGGTGGATTGGTTCTGGTCGTTTGTAGGAAAGGACCTTCTGGCTTCTGACTAAGCTCAAATTTCTCAATATCCCTCGACTGGATTGCGTCTTCTATCTGGACATCGGCATCAAAAAACTGCTTGAAAGTAGACAGCAGCTGTGTTATCAGATAACACTTCAATGGAGACTGGAGGTTCTTGACTACAATCCTCACTTGTTTCTTCTCAATTGACCGATTTTTCATTTTGGCCGCTTTTTCCCTCCACCAGGTTAAAAAGCCCATAAATGATTCTCGACCCTCCTATCAGGTGGTTTCAAGTTCCCGAGTAGTAAATTCTAGCTGGATATTATAGTTGTACTGACTAACGAAGGCTGTGGCAATGTCTTCCCATGTCCTCGTGTTTGCAACATTTAGGGAAAGAAAGCATTTTTGTGCTGTCCCAAAAAGCGATCGATGGAACAATTGGGCTTTTAGCTGATCATCAATTCCTATAAGGGAGAGAGTACTAACATACATTCTCAGATAAATTCGGGAATCTCTAGTACCGTCGAACTTATCCATCTCTGGCATCTTAAATTTTTTTGGCAGCTTGGCATCCTGGAATAAGCACAAACCTCTTACATCCAGCATGTACTCTTCCACTCCCTTTACCTTTCTCAGTACCTTCTCCACTCGATCAATCTTTTCAGTTAGTGCGGACTCCTTAGATTGAGCCGTGTTTTTTTCCTCTATCACAACCTGACAACACCTCCTGCCCTTGGTTATCTGCCCAGAAGTCCTTTCCATTCTCATTTGTATCATCTTGCGGCTCGTTTACCCCTGGCAAGCGAGCTTGGATTGCCCAAATTTGAGCCTGACACTGATTCTGAGCCTGTGTCTACTGTTCAACTGCCCTCTGTATATCAGTGATTGCCCTCATCAGAGCTGTCAATTTTACCTCATTCTCTACCATTTTAGATGACTCAGCTGTTTGTTCAGATATCCTGTAGACTGGAGGTTCTTGACTACAATCCTCACTTGTTTTTTCTCAGTTGGCCGATTTTTAATTTGGCCGCTTTTCCCCTCCACCAGGTTAAAAAGTCCATAAATGATTCTCGATCCTCCTGTCGGGTGGTTTCGAGTTCCCGAGTAGTAAATTCTAGCTGGATGTTATAGTTGTACTGACTAACGAAGGCTGTGGCAATGTCTTCCCATGTCCTCGTCTTTGCAACATTTAGGGAGAGAAAGCATTTCTGTGCTGCCCCAAAAAGCGATCGATGGAACAATTAGGCTTTTAGCTGATCATCAATTCCTATAAGGGAGAGAGTACTAACATGCATCCTCAGATGAATTCGGGAATCTCTAGTACCGTCGAACTTCTCCATCTCTGGCATCTTAAATTTTTTTGGCAGCTTGGCATCCGGGAATAAGCACAAACCTCTTACATCCAGCATGTACTCTCCCACTCTCTTTGCCTTTCTCAGTACCTTCTCCATTCGATCAATCTGCCCAGAAGTCCTTTCCATTCTCATTTGTATCATCTTGCGGCTCATTTACCCCTGGCAAGCGAGCTTGGATTGTCCGAATTTGAGCTTGACACTGATTCTGAGCCTACGTCAACTGTTCAACTGCCCTCTGTATCTCAGTGATTGCCCTCATCAGAGCTGTCAATTTCACCTCATTCTCTACCATTTTAGATGACTAAGCTGTTTGTTCAGATATCCTGTAGAGTCTCTTGATTTTTGACCGAGCCCAGATACACACTGGATGCGAACCTTCTGACTCAATGATCTAGACCTAAAGCACAACCTAAATCCCAAAAGTAGAATCACCAATATCAGACACTTCTCGAAAAGAATCTTGATAACAAATAGTTGACACTCCAAATGCCAAAGACAGCTGACCAAGAGAAGATATAACCACCGAAATAGAAACATGCCCTTGTTGGGCTCATACCGAAAGTATAACGATTGGAAGCCCTAATATCCAAGGACCAACACGAAAAACTAAACGAGAGACCAACAAAACTCCAAAAAGAAAGTTTACCCTAAGAATCTAAAGGAAAAACATGCAACACTCTAGCAAGAAAACAGCTCTAAGCCAAACGAGACTGGTTTACCTTAAGATTCTAAAGAAAAAACAGGCAGCATTCCAGCAATAAAATAACGCTAAGCTAAACGAGACCTCAAAACAAGAGCCTAAATGGGGGTTCAGGAAAACGAGCCTAAATAGCGCTGAGGGTACAAAATCGACAAGCAAAAAAAACCCGGGAGAGAGAAGACTATCCTAAACCAACAAATAAGGCAAGACTCGAGATTCTAGACCAACAAATCAAAAATTGGGTAACTACCCGAAAGGAAAACTATCTTAAAACGAAGGAACAACGGAAGCAGATGGGCCAAAACCCGGGAGAGAAACTATTTTAGTCTAAACAAACAAACAAAGGACTTACACAAACACAAACAAAACATACAATTAAATAAAACAAATAATCCTACCAGGTTAATACCTAATGGTGGGTTCTAAGAAATTATATGCAGAAAATGACGAGTTTGGTCAATAATCAGGGTATCTTTTGAATAGAGTCGAGTATATACCTCTCATGTTTGGTGTGGTGTAAGACATGGTCAAACGGTACGCAAGAACTCTTTTATCGCACCTGTGAAAGCGTACAGTTAATAAGACTTGCCCATCTCCCCAACATAGCTCCGAGATAGTAAACTGACCGGGGTATTTGGTCGACCAGGGAGGGGGCTAAAAACAATGCAAATACATGCGAGAATGCAAATGAGAAATTCTTATTAAGAACCAATGATATTTTCAAGTCTAGTTCTCTTATTTGATTTTATAAACTAGTCCCCAACAGAGTTGCTAGAAAATACTGTAGCGCCGAAATTTGGGGTGTTGTTTCAAAAATAAGAGAATTCGAGAAATGTTTAGAAAATACTTTAATACCTTGAAAACTAAATTTTGAAAACATCTTTTTGTGAAAAATGGAGTTGCCGCTTATTTTTTAAGAAAAATCGAGAAAAACAAAATAAGCCACTGATTTTTAAAATGTTAACCAGAGAAAACAAGGGTCTTGGGGCTAAGGTATGAACTGAGGAATGTGTTAGTCACTCCGTTTGTCTAACCGTGAGATTGGCCTCTACTAATCATCATTGGTTCTTAATTATATGCCTCAAATGCATGCAAATACAGAAAACGAGGGCAAAGAGAGAACATTCAAATTCAAATAAGAAAAATACATTATATATGTATATAGAATACCAAATAAAACAAGTATAAAAAAAAATCCTAAGTCCTACGGCATACAATTTCTAACTAAATAATACATGAAATTAACACACATGTAATATTACCAAACTAACCTAATTAGCATGATTCAAATAAAAAACAAAGACATACTCTAAAAGTCATTAGATACAAGTCACACAAAAAATAAACATGAATTTACTAGCAATATCATCAAATAACTTAAAATAACTTAAGTTACTCTAAAACATGATTTTAAATAAATGAACAAAACATGCTTTAAACTTATTATACCAAATATGCATATTACCAAATAATCTAAAATTACTCTAACATAATTTTAAACAAAATAATCAAAGCATGCCTTAAAATTATCTGATTACACCTAAATAAAGATTATATGTTAATTACTAATAAAATAATAAAAGATATTACTTAAAAGGGAATTAAACTAATACAAAAGTTTTTTTATGAATTTCAAGCCAGTGATCGATATAGTGTAAAAGAAAAGCTATTAAAACAAAAATAAACTATAAAAGTTACAACTAATGCAAATAAATGTAATAGTTACTACTTAACTAGAACACATTAAGATATGGGCGAAATATTAATAATTATGACTATATGAATGTAAGTGCACCGAATGTGACAATTACGACATTGTAAATCACAATTGTCGGATATGTTAGCACTATTTTGATAAACTAGAAAATAACAGCATTCTAAGTGTGAGCGTGCAATGTGAACAAGGTAAACTAAGATTTGCTTTGATTCAAGAATTTATCTAATTTAATTAAATTTAATTAAACTAAACAGGTTTATCCAAACTAAACATCCACAATTTAATCAAATAAAATAGTGCAATTGAATCAAACGTTGAAATTAATCCAGCCACTCCAAAAGAGGGAAAGTGGAGAAAGAATGCCAGGGATCCAAGCAGAATACCTGAATCGCAAGTGAATCCTCAAGTTGGAAAATAGTGATCCAAAGTTCAATCCTCAAGATGTGCTTCAATTCCAATGGAAGGGTGGGCCAGGAATCTAGCAAAGTATCAGCGTCAGTAATCGTTCTTCCTCGGTATTTCGGCAGGGTGCCGGTATCAAAATTCTCTCGCCTTTCGACCCGTTAGAACTTCAACTTCAGAATTGTTCTCCCAAAATCATACCAGATGTACGGTATTTATAGAATTCATCAACCAATGAGGTGCTGACATGTTTTAGGACACGTCAGGCCTTTTGAAGTTGGCGATAGCCATGTTTAAAGGTGGTGGTCGCCACAATAGAGTTGGTGACCATGTGGTTCAAATGTGGTGGTCGCCACCTTGGCTATGGTTTTCAAGAGGTTCTTATGCAGGTCGCCACAATCAAAGTTGGCGGTTCCACAGTTCAAAGTTGGCGAATCAAGGCGATTTCACTTGTTTGAAGGTTTTGATCATTGGGTTCAGATCACTGAGCTTGGATCACCTCCTAAGGATTATTCAGAAGCACCATTCTACTTGTTTTCATCATCGAATTCACTTGGATCAACCTAAGATTGGCGGGGTCAAATTGGGGTGTCTACACCCGGCAATGACGCCAAAAACTTGCTGCGATTTTAATGATGCAATCCTAAGTGCAGGATGCCGCGAAGTAATATATCTCGATAAATCTGAGGTTGAACCACAAGGACTGGTGTATTCCAAAACACAAATTAGTAAAAAAATTTTAAAAAAAATAGTTGATTGAAAAAAACATGATTAGATTTGAAAACTTCAATCGAATAAAAATTGACTAATGTAATAACAAATAAGAAAGGTACTAAGGCATCAAGAATCTACCACCAATATTTTCAATATAATATTTTATTGATTCAATTTGTATAATTCAATCGAGAACTAAACAAAAGATGTTTCCAATCGGAAGATAAAAATGGTTATTTTATAAAATTATTATTTTGAAGATAAATTAATTTGATTAATCGATTTGAATAATAAAATTTGAGTTATTTGATTCGTAGGGAATCCAAAGCTTTAACTGTGCCCGAAGTCAACAATAGAACTATCACGCCCCCAACTCTGAGGTGCGTGATCCCCACTCGATAATTCATTATTCTAAAATTACTTTAATGTATCCCAAACTCCAAAATATACTATGTCTAATTCTTAAAAAATTTGGCATAATCTTCTTTATTTTTCGAACTATCCCAAATTCTACTGTAAACCTGTCAAACTCAAATCACAATATATACTCAGGCTCAGTCTGGATTTCAACTCCCAATGACATATTAAACTACTTAATGACTAACTTTCTTCATTTCATAGCTATTATATTCATTTCCTTGAGAATCCAACCATACATTAGTTTCACTAGATTCATATACTAATGTCATCCATCCATGACAATCTCATAATTTTCATACAATTTCTCAATACAAGACTTTGAAACAACTACATGTAATTTGGAGTTATATGCATGATTTACATCTTTAAATCAAAAGTAAAGTCCTGATCTCCCAAAACATCCTTCAAGAGCCCAACCTTTGATTATTCTTCCTTTATAGTCTATGAACCTGTAAAACATTTATTTAACATACGAGAGCCGAAATTCGTAGGATAAGACTAAAGAAAATGTAATGCATGACTTGTGAAGTGTGGATGAGCAGGATATTATGCAACAACAGTTAATTATTTTCTTTTCTCATTTCATAATTTCTTCAATTATCCAATTCTTCTTAATTCTTCTTGTGTTCGTTTTCATTTATTATTATCAAACCATTAACCCTCTCTTCAATTAATCAGTTCTTTATCCACCTTTTGTTAACCAACATTTAGATTTATATTCTTTTTATAAAAATTGTTCGTATGTTTGTCTATCTCCTCATTCTTATTAACCTCATTATCCAGTTCAGTTTAATAGTCGACATTCTTTTATTTCCCTTCCTTTCTTCTCTTGACATATATTACAATTTCTCTTTATCCTTCTTTACTTTTTGTTTTTACTTTAGTTTCTCTTAATCAATTATCCAACTATTGATTCAACTCTTATCCATATTACAACCATTACTTTCTTTCACAGTCTTTAATTCTTGTTCCACATTTCACTTTCAATTCAATAAATCAAATATTGAACCGATGTAGGGTGCAGCCTATTCCCCTAATAGATTACACGAAGTCATTGGGTAATAAATAGCTCTATAACTCACCACTACAATCATCGGGTGCAACTTATAGAAACCCCTCTCTATTTCCCCAATGGGCTACGCAAAATCATTGGGTAATAGATAGCTCAATAACTCACCACGACATAATCATGTTCGTTTTATGGGGGCTAACCCGAGGGAACACAGTACCCATCTTGCGCAAGTTTCCGGTCTTTCACCGTGGAGCTATGCGAACCTAACTTAATCACATCCACATCAATCATCCTCGGTTCAATATTCAGTCAATCATATCAACATTCATTAACAATCGGGTGTCCATCTCCCCAATCAGTTATCACAACATACAAGTTCAATTCTTATTCTTCCTTTGCCTCATTGTTTTCACAAATCTTTCTTTTAACATTTCCATTCATAGATATATCCATTAGCTCATTGATTCCACATTCACCTTCTCTCTTTATATATTTCAAAATGTGCAAATTCAATTACCAAGTCATAGATTGTCTAATCATAAGACATATACTGTCCATTAAACCATCTAGTTCTTAGATCAAAACCAACTAGTCTTTTAAATCCAACAACTTTCAAGTGTTCAGTTTAATCTTAACATATAAACATACAATCACCTCCAAGCTAGAACTTCTTTTTTTAACAACTCAAATTTCATAGGATTCATAATTCTTATAATAACTTCACGAATAATTATATTATCAGGTTCCATGTTGCTCATTTCATGGTTCAGTTTTTGAGATGTAAGTAAATCTAACAATTAAGCTTTATCAACCTAAGCTCTATATCTGGTTACCACTTATAATGTATCCCATTAAGCTTAATTACAAACACATAATACTCATCATTCATCTATATTGCCTCTCATTTCTAGGGTCCAAGCTAATATTTAAAATTTTCAATTTGAAGTTATTTCATTCTAGATTAAATCTTCAATTCATGCATTATGTCATCCCAACTATAGCTTTTCATTAATGAGAGTTCACCTTTCTATTCCCAATTTTGTAGTCAAAGCTTTATAAATAAATCTATTAGTTAACTCCCAAATTTCTTCAAATCCCAAGATGCATTAATCCACAAATTATATATTCAAGAAGAATATTTTAATTTCTTGATTTGTTCGTTGTTTACAAAACCAACTTACTCACTTATGTCACTACCACCCATAAATACATTCTCGAGCTATACAACACCTCCCTAAGTTCAGTTAACTCGAATTCCTTACTTAGCCAATCTCCCATATCCAATAAGTTAATCTATTTTCTTGAAATTTCTACTTTTTCACAATATTAACAAAATTCAAAGAATATATTTTTCACCACACTTATGAACTAGGTTATACATTCAACCCTTACAAGAACAAGACATAAAATTCTAAATTCATTAAGGTTTCCAATATTCTTTCATAACTTATAATTAAACTACAAGTTTTAATTTGGAGACCATAAATTTTTAGGAAATTCAGCTAAATGCCCATGTTTCACTGTAAAACTATCTGTTTAATCTTCTAATCAGTGGCCCACAAACAATAAGTTTTAAATTAAGGTTGAATTTAACACCTCATTAATTAAATCAAATTCATGGCTCACCCCATTAACTCATAATTTAATCTATATTTCAACTCCAAATCATTATTATCAAAGGTTCAACAAATCAAATAACGCTTTCCAACACAACATTGATACCGTTCAAACCCTTTATGGACCTTTAATTTAGATTTAAGTTTTTGGCGGTCTCATCCACAAACAATCTTGTCACATTATTTAACTTCTCCATGGAAATCTCAAATTTCATCCTAACAATCAATTTGCATGAATCTAAACTCAATAAATCCCAAAATTTTTGTCAAACTTTAAATTAACTTCTTAAACCCCATGATCATATGCGTGATGGGTTCCTTAGGTTAACCCATATTTCCAACCCAAGGGAAATGTGGGTTTATATATATAACTTAAAAAACTTGTAGATTTTCAATGTGGGATAAGCATTTCTTCCTTGTTTTGAGAATACCGACACCAACAATTTCCCACATATTACAAAATAAGAAAGAAGGAAGATGAAGAAATTATATACGATCTATAGAAAACGCACTATGTCACCATTGGTGTCTTTTGGACTTTGAACCAATAACTTGGGATACAAGGATATGATCTGCAGGAAGTCGGTAAAGTTGAACTTTTATGAACCTAGTTCCCAATTGCAAATCAGATAAACCAAGTACCTGTAGCACATTCTCTTATCAAAAGTTGTTCATCATAGGTTGGCACGAATTGGCCATGCGCGTTACTTGGATTTCATGAGTACTCTAAAGAATTTATCCGAATTCTTATAAGAAGTGGCCCCTCTTCCACACTCGTATAGGTGAATTCATCAAGTGTCTACTGCAACTGATACACCATCCAATCTTGGACTGTGAATTCATTAAGAGCTGTTGCTCAGCCTCTCACGTCTCAGTCTTGCACTATCTACACCATAGAGAGGGACAAATAAGTGATAGTGCTTATCCATGTCAACCAGCAATTTGTTATTACCTATATGAACCTATTTCAAAGGGTCTCCAATCATGTAGGTTGGGTTGCCATTGCCGGTTATCTCAGAAATGGACATCAATCCCATCCCCCTCGATGTTTGACGCACTAGCTTCTTGCTTAACGATTTTGTCAAAGGGTCGGCCAAGTTCCTCTGACCTCACAAAGTCTAGGGATATAATCCCATCACCCAGCAGCTGCTTTATAATATTATGTCTTAGGCGTATATGCCTGCTCTTGCCATTGTAGGTCTTATTTCTTGCTTGGGCTATTGTAGCCTGGCAATCACAATGTAGAGATATAGATGGAGCTGGTGTTAGGGTTGATATACTGAAAATCATATTTTTAGTATTTAATTTTATTTTAATAAAAATAAAAATTTTATTTTATGAGAATCTTTGTGAGTAATGTAAGTATATGAATTCCCTTGGCTTGCGTCTCCAGCATTTTTCATTTTCAGCTTGTTCATGAGTGTGGCAATCTGGAGATCTTTCTCTACAACAGTCTTTGAGAGCTTATCAATAGCACGAGCCATGGTTGCCAACTATTCTTCCAAAGAAGCCGTGTCAGTTGTCAAAACTTGCATAGCCACTGAATAAAACGATTCTAAATAATTTGACGAGAATGAGTTCGTTGGACTGGTAGGTGATAAGCCCGAGCGCGATCCAATGTTTGAGTTCGCATCTAAGATTGAACGAGATGGGCATGGAGATAAACTTTCGCGAGGAAAGTCTTCTGGAAGTGAAACAAGCTTCTTGGTGTCATTTTCATCGCTTTTCTTTATACCACGCGAAGCAAGGGCAGTGATGCTTGCGAACTTGTCATGCGCCATCTTTGATGAGTTGGTAGTCATCATGGCTGCTTTGTTCGTGAGGGAATTAATCACCTTAGTCTTGCTACGGGTTATCGGTCCTGTAGATGAGTTGCTATTGTTCGAGACAACGACAATGTTCTTGCCTATGTTCCTGGTGGTATGCACAAGTTGAACTTTCTTGGAGGCGATTTCTGAAGATGAAATATTCAAACTTAACGTTGGAGAAAGAGATAAGAGGAAGAGGGGTCCCACTGGGCGTGCCAAATTTGTAACACACAAATTTCGAGTCTACAATAAAGAATACGAAAAAAGAATGCACAAAATAATATTTTATTGATTTAAATAAAATGGTACAATCCTCTGTGATTTAGCACCGAATACAATAGTGAACCTCTGATTCGATCTCCGAACCAGTTACAATCCGACGGCTAAAATAGCTTATCGTAGAATTGAAATATTTGTCGAACTTTCTTCAAATATTCAAATAGAGAAGATGGCGAAAAAAGTCTGCCGATGGCTTTGAATAGTTTGATTTCGAACAAATTTGAATTTATCTCCTCGAAACAAAGAGACGAAAAGCATGATCTCCGTGAAATTTGGTCCGAGGAGCGTACTTAATTGAGAACTCGTAGACGAATTGACGCGTAATTGCAGAGCTTGATAATCTTTCACGAGACAGAACTTCGGGGAGAGAAAGAGAATTTTGAAGAATTCTTGAGAGTTCTCTTGGCCAAAGATCTCGTTGAAATGAATTAGAGCCTTTATTTATAGGTTCAAATGAGGGATCTTAAATTTAGAAACCCCTTAATTTTGAATTTTCTTTTCTTTATTCGATTTAATTTTCTGAATGAAAGGAAATAAATATTCTTTTTGTGGAGATAAATTCAAATTTGAATTCAAATTCTCCTTCTCATATTTTTTGAATTTGACTTTGATACATGGTGTTGTGGGCACGGTGTCTTTTAGGCCAAATTAATTTTAATTAATTATAAAAATTTATTAATCATTATTGATTAAACGATAATTAAACCGTGTCAATATTTTAGCGTCTACAATATAATCAATCGATCTTTTGACATAGATGATCTTTTTATTATGCTCTTCAAGATAAATGATTTGGATCATTGAAAGGAATTTGACATGAGCTTATAAAAATTAAACTTTATGATAAAAGTATGTTTTATACCTTGCAAAATAAAAAACCGGGCCCTAACCATTCGACTCCATGATGCTTTTATTATTCTCCATAATGTATAATAATTTAACTTAATATATAATTGTTATAATACACTTCATACTTATTTTCATAATCATATTGTTCATTTTTATAGAACTTGTTTAAAAAATCATCTTTTCAAAAATTAAATCAATCAAATATCAATAACTAATTACTTAAATATATTTATGTTAAATAAAATTAATAATTTATTCTTAAAATGACATATACCGTTAAAATAAATGTTATAAGATACTATATTTGTAGATATCAAATCAATTTATATTTTTCTAAAGATTATTTTTTTAATATGCTCTACAAGATAAATAGTTCGAATCGTCGAAAACCTGCAAATTGCAAAATATAATCAATTGAATTATGAAAAAAAGGTTCGATAAATAAAAAAAACATAGAAAAAGAATCAAAACCAACTCTCCAAAATCAAGGATTAACTAAAGGGAACGGTCTACCTAAAGGCAATCGCTACAAAGTTTTTTAAAGTATTATTATGATAGTATTAATCATTATCTTAAAATTATATAAATTAATTCTATTTTATTTTCAAAGCTTAAATATTTACCCCATATAATTTTTTTAAAAATATTTGCCCTCTTAATTGCAATAATTATAGAACACTTAATGAATGACCGGAGTGTATTTTTCTTACCACTTACAACGACATGGTGTACTCTTAATTCCAATAATATTTTTAGTACAATAATATTATTTAAATAGTTTAGAGTTATCAAATTTCAAAGAATTTTTAAATTTATTCTGGGTTTTCTTTATGTTT
>JAULJZ010182197.1:0-22270 GCA_032270985.1 Heliamphora pulchella | reverse complement strand
CTAAATATACGCGAATAATAATTATTTTCAGATTAAGAGTATAAGCACTCATAATAACCTTAGAGTGTGAATTAATTTATATAGTCAGTATAAAATTAATTACCCTAATGTAGTCCTGTTCAAGACACTAAGTGTACTAGCACAGAGAATCAGAATAATAGACGATACTATTATCTGTTCCCCGTAATCAAGACAGACCTACTAAAATTCTGTGTTACAGTCGTACTGATATTTTATCCAATTCCATCTAAATTGTGAACTGTAAACTTATATTCTACAAGTGCCTATAATCTCGTCTTCTGTGTGCAAACCGTACTCTACACACTAGTTTAAATACTGTACAGAATAAAAGGCATCCATGCATAACATTAAAGAAATGATATCGCATACATTGCTTATTAAGATTATCATATAATGAAAAATAATTTTTATTAAAGAATAAAATAAAATACTAAAACTAACAAAATTCAAAGTTTCTTAGTATACAACCCTAACAGTCTCCCACCTATACTCAGAACTATACTGTCATGTATCTGACTTCTATGGCCTCTACATGCTATTAAAAGTCTTAGCTAATAGGCTTTTTTGTAAAAAAGATCTACAAGGTTGTCCCCTGATGCAATCTTGGTCACAACAATATCACCTCTCTGTACAATTTTTCGTATCAAGTGATATTTACGCTCAATGTATTTTCTTTTCTTGTAGACTCTTGACTCCTTCAAGTTTGCATCCGCTCTGCTATTGTCACAATAAAGTGAAATACCCGATTGAACTGAAGGCACCACATCTAGATCCAACAGGAAGTTCCTGAGCCAAACAGCCTCCTTGGCTGCTTCAAAAGCCATCACGTATTCGGCCTCCATGATGGAATCAGCAATGCATGACTGCTTGATCCTCCTCCAACTTATAGCTCTACCTCCCAAGGTAAACACATATTCTGAGGTAGACTTACGAAAATCTTTGTCAGATTGGAAGTTAGAGTCTATGTACCCCAAAGGTACTAAACTATCTGCTTGGTAAACCAACATATAATTCTTAGTCCTTTTCAGGTACTTAATTATATTTTTTACTACAGTCCAATGCTTCTATCCTAGGTTAGACTAATATCTGCTAACTATGCGAACGACAAAGCAGATGTCGGATCTAATACAAAGCATAGCATATATTAGGCTTGCTACTGTCGAAGCATAAGGAACTGCCTTCGTCTTCTCTATCTCATCAGGTATCTTAGAACACTGATCCTTGGATAGAGTTATTCCATGCTTAAAAGGGAGAAACCCTTTCTTGGAATTCTGCATGCTAAAATGAGCAAAGATGTCATCAATATACTTTACTTATGATAAGCCTAACATCTTTTATTTTCAATCTCGCAAATGCTTAATCCCAAGAATGTGACTGGCTTTTTCTAACTTTTTCATATCAAACTCTCAAGATAACCATACTTTTACCGAAAATAACACCCCTACATCATTTTCGATGAGCAAGATATCATCTACATAAAGTACTAGAAAGACCACCACGCTTTTGTCATGCTTCTTGTTCACATAGGACTCATCTGAACTTTGATCAAAATTATAAGACTTTATGGCTTGATTAAATCGAGTATTTCAAGATTTCGATGCCTGCTTAAATCTATAAATAGATCTGTTAAGCCTGCACATCATGTGCTCCTGGTCCTTTGTTATGAAACCGTCTGATTGTACCATATAGATACACTTGTCAAGGCTTCCATTAAGGAAAGCTAACTTGACATTTATTTTCCAAATTTCGTAATTAAAATAAGCCACAATAGATAAGAGAATCCGAATAGACTTAAGCATGGCTACCGACGAAATTTTTTTCCTATAATCGATCCTTTCTTTCTCAATGAACCCTTTTGCAACAAGTCTAGCTTTGAATATTTATACCTTTCTGTCTGCTCCTCTCTTTCTTTTATAAATCCACTTGCATTTGATAGATTTTATCCCTTCAGGTGATTCTACAAGTTTTCAAACCTTATTAGAATACATAAATTCTATCTCTGAATTCATAGCATTTTGTCAAAGATCTCCATCTTTGTCCTAGAGTGCTTCGTTATAGTCACATGGTTCAGTATCCAGTTCTACCGAGATCCTATCAAAAGACTCGCCCAAAAATATATACCAATTGAGTTGATGAACAACCCTCCCACTATGACAAGGCACTATCTGCGTCTATGTACTAGCAGTAATGCGCTGTAAAGAATCTGATCCCTGTGCACTATTACCCACATGCTTGTCTAGCATGTTAATAGTAGCACCCTATTCTAATTTAGGATATGCACTTGTTCCAATAATTCTCTCACTACGATGAGGTAATGGGATATTAGTGACTTGTGATTCCTCTTCTGTTCTACTAGTAATTTTTCTTAGTTTTTTCAGAACAATTTTACTTTTGGGCCTATGGTCCATAATATAATTCTCTTCTAAGAATCGGACATTGGTGCTAACAATGACCTTCTGATCCTCAGAATTATAAAATAAACCACCATTCATTCTCTTGGAATACTCGATAAAGAAACAAACTTTTGTTCTTGGTTCTAACTTACCCGCATTCCCTTTCAGTACATATGCTGGACACCCCTAAATTCAAATATGTCTCAGACTATACTTACGCCCGGTCCCCAATTCTGTGGGAGTAGAAGGTACTGACTTAGAAGATACTAAGTTTAGAATATAAGTCATTGTCTCTAATGCAAGTTCTCAAAACGAATTGGGTAATTTTGAATAACTCATCATCAACCTTACCATATCCATAAGAGTCATATTCTTTCTTTTTACTACACCATTTTGCTCTGGAGTTCCTAGTGCAGTCAATTGAGATATAATTTCTTCTGACGACAAGTAGTTTCTAAACTCTCCAAAGAGATACTTGCCACCACGATCAGATCGTAGTGATTTGATACTTTTACCTAAATACTTCTCCACCTTCGTCTTGAATTCTTTGAATTTTTCAATTTTTCAAATTTACGGTGTATCAAGTAAATGTATCCATACCTTGAATAGTCGTCAATGAAACTGATGTACTCAAAGTCACCTCTAACTCGGATAGTCATAGAACCACACACATCAGAATAAGCCAGTTCTAACGGCTCTTTAGCTCTATAGCATTTGGATGGAAATGGTCTCTTGGTCATCTTACCCTCTAAGTAGGACTCACAGACTAGAAGTGCTTTCACTTTCAATAAACTCAAAGATCCATCTTCTACTAGTCTATTTATCTTTTTTAGATTAATATGACCCAAACGAAAGTGCCAAAAAAATATTTGGTTCATTAAAAAAGGATCATTTCTCTTATATGGTAAATTAAATGTGTTATTCAATTCAGTTAGTTGCAATGTAAGAGAGATAAGAGATATAACATACAGATCATTTACCAATGTACCAGAACAAATAAAACGTTTATTTTTTTAATAACTGCAGAGTCATTAAAATGAGCAAAATATTTGTTCTTCACTAAATTAGAAACCGAAATTAAATTTCTTATAATAGAAGGTATATAAAGATAATCTTTTAAAAGTAAAATTCTATCTCTATTAAAATTGAGAGTGACATCTTCTACTACAATTGCTACCACCCTTGTATTATTACCCATATGTAGATAAATTTTCCATCACTGAGCTGTTTGGTTTCTTAAAATCTCTGCAAAGAATTGCTGACATGATTAGTGGCTCTCGTATCTACACATCAGGTACCGGTAGATAAAACACTGCTAAACATGTTTCAACCAATAGTGAAAAGAAATTACCTTACTTGTTCTACTTATTCAAAAAAACTGGACACTATTTTTTCTAATACCCCAACTACTTACTATGATAGCATTTGCCTCTCAACTATTTCACACCAGCTTTTGGCTCTTTTGCTGCTTTTGGACCTATGCCTCCCTGTTTCTAAATCTTTTTCTTCTTCTTGTCTTTCGATTTAGAAGAAGAACCTTTTTCAGCCACATGCACACTACTTGGCTTCCTAAGAACACCATCGGCTGCTTGAAGTTCTTTAAAAAGTTTTGTCAATAAAAAGTTGAGCTTATTCATGGAATAATTTAGGTAGAACTGCTTAAAGCTATTAGGCAGCGACTGAAATATGATATTGACCTGAGTTTTCCCGTCAATCTCAGCTCCTATGATCTCCAATTCATTCAGAAGACTGATCATCTTCAGAATATGATCCCTAACTGGGGTGCCTTTAGCCATGCTTATATTCATCAGAGATTTTATGGCCACTTACCTAACAGCACGATTTTGATCCTCAAATATTTTTTTGAGGTTCATAATTATGTCATGGACATGAGCATAAACTAATACTGATGCTGCAATACATTTGACATAGAAGCCAAAATGTAACAACGAGTCATCTGATTAGCTTTCTGCCACTTCTGATAAGCTCGAATTTCTTGTTCGATCGTCCCCTCATCTGGTACTGGTGGACAAATCTCAGATAATACAAATTTATAGTTCTCGCCAGTTAAGACAATATTCAAATTTCTTTTTCAGTCTACATAATTTGGTCCCATTAGTTTGTTTTCTTTGAGTATGGTCACGAGTGAATTGAAAGCCATTTTAATTCTGAGAATTACATAATTAAAAACCATTAATTATGACGAGCAAAAACTTTAAATTTTATTTTAAATTGGTTTTTTTCTACCATTTAAATTTTTTTTCTAGCAGCCTAGTAACTTGTGAATAGCATACCTTGATAGGAGGACGTTTATTATCTATCGTTTATCCAGACAGGTCAATTCCTATTAATTTTACTATCTAAATAATATACCATAGCAAGTAAAATCAAATAGTTAACGTAATTTCGGTCTAGTAAATAATAGTAATGACTAAGATAGATATGATACTATTATTTACAGCTAAGTGTTAATCACCACCTAATCCCGAATCAATCACTTCGCAATTAATCTTTCAGATGAAAAAGTGATCCATACTAACGATTATAAAGAATTATCCCTGAAGTAGGTTCGTACTGGCAATACTACAATTAAATCTATTCAATGGGGAGGAAGACGTTATTATCAACACGCATAATTAATTACACCACCTACGAACTAGTGATGAAGACCACGGGATTTATCTGTGAATAAATTTTCTCTCCCACTTAGTTTTTTAAAATATTTTTGAGAGTTATAAAAATTGTTTAATTAAAATAAATTTATTAATTTTAAAAAATCATACGATCTGAAAGATTTCAATTTTTTCAAATTATCTTTCCGTGTTTTAATATGTAACAAATAAAATATTTCAAAATTCTTATTTATTTAAAAAATTAATTTTAAATAAACCAAGAATTTAAATTTATTTTTCAAGTTACATATTTTTTTGAAAAATAATAATTTATTAAAATTAAACTATTTGTTTTAATTAATTTAAAATTTAGAATTAATTTTCACGTTTTTTCAATATATCCGATTTTTAAAAAATTCATCTTAAACATGTTATTTTGTAACAAAATAAAATATTTAAAATTTTCTTTAAAAAATTAATTTTAATTAAAGAAAATTTTATTTTATTTTTCTGTTACAAAAAATAATTAAAATCCAATTTTTCTAAATTAATTAAAATAAACAGAAAATATAAAACAACAATATATATCATCCACACAGTTAAATAATATAAATGGAAGATATATATGTTCCAATTTTACGATCGAATCGAAACTCTGTCGAGTTTCATCATTCTGTTAAACGATAAACTTGAAATCATTCAATCATATCAGAATCATCTTTCTGTTAAACGATAAACTTGAAATCATTCAATCATATGAGAATCATCTTTTCAGCATTTGAAACATGTCAAGAATCTTCGCAACGCAGTGTTATAATTATACAACACTATCCGAGTCTCAAAATCACCAAAACAGTCGGCCATAACAGCCTAGCCCTCAACCACCACCGACCACCACCGGCGCTGCCTAAGCCGCTGCCTTCGCGCGGCTTTTGCCACCTCATTCGACGTTCGTTTTCGCTGCAATTGTTTCCCAAAAAATAGCTCACAAAATATGCTATTTTTCAGTCAAAAAATTAGAATGAAAACAGCCCCAAAAAACTGCTTTCAATGAGGGCCGAACAGCCGCCGCCTAGTAGCCGCCGTCGCCGTTGCTTTTTGCTGCTCCTTCCATGGTTGTTTTGGCTTCGATTTTTTGCTATTTTAGTAATGATACAAAGCCATATAATGCTTTGAAAAATGCCCAAAAAATAGTCCCGAAATAGCATCAAATAGCCCTCGAAAATAGCCCTACCGCTCCTGCTTGCCACCGCTATCGCTATTTTTCGTTTCGCTTTTCACTGTTGTTTTTCACAACTTTTAGACTGTTTTCTAGTCATATTTTACTGCTATGTTATGCATAAAAACTTGTTTAAAAATAGTTTCAAAAATACATCAAAAAACCACTGAAAATGGCTCGAACCGCCGCCGCCGAAGGAGCCGCTGGTGGGGTTATTTTGTGCCATTTTTTTTGTGTTTTTGGAAACTGTTTTGATGCTGTTTTTTAAGCCTAGAAACTGCAGAAAACTTGTTGAAAAATCTGTCACAAAATCTATGAAAAGATCACCGCGATCCGTAGCCTGAAACACCCGAAACCACCACTGGTGCTGCCGTTGTTTTTTCTTTGTATTTTTCGTGTATTCAAACATGCTCTTACATATATCGAATAATATCTAAAGAATAAATAAAGCTTTTATATTGAAACCTATGTTTCGAAGGCTCATAATCGATCTAAAAAGTCTAAACTATCACGATCAACCCTCGTGATTAAAAAAATAATTAAATCATCATTCAAACTATTTAATCAAATATGAATATAACTATGATTATAAAATCGAGATTAGAACGTCTGCAAAACAAAGTTAGCACATTTCTAAAGTTACCCAGTCCCTCGATTAAACCATATCATTGATATGAATACAATTTTTTCGATAAAAAAATACTGGACGGGCAATAGCTGAAACATACTCCAGTTTAAAATTTTTTGAAGTCGAACGATCAAAATAAAATTCGTACTCCTAAAGTTAGATTTGAGATTATACCTTTTGAAATTTGGTAGAATGATTTCGATTACTGCAAAAACCATGAATGTAAATCCTTTGAGTTGAAGCTCCGATCAAGTTTTCTATTGTATTCCCGGATGCGAGTCGCGAACGTAGAGTGGGTTACGATCTATCGTGATCTTGAACTTGTTAATCTAGCCACCTAAGATTTACGTGGAAACCCTAATTCAATAATGCGTGGAATGTGAGTTAGGATTCGCATAACCGCATATATACAGGGCTATAGCAGAGACCTGTAGAGTAAATATGATTTGGGTTTCTAATATAATTATGAAAACCTGCCTATCCCTGAGACAATTTTATAAAAACATAAATTACAATTCATACCACTAAAGAATCGTAATTGTACTCCCAACCATATTCTCAAAACCAATTATTCGAACTCCTGCTATTAAATTCTTAATCCATCTCCCCACATTAAGATTTTCGATACCCGTCAATTAAAATTCATTACTGGCAATTTAATTTAACCAACTTCTTAAAATTTCTTAAATTCTTCCGTTTAACGTATTTGACGGTCGGATAATAAAATTCACCTGTAGGGTTTAGCCCGGTCAAAACTTGTAAGCTTCCTTAAGGGGTATCATCAATTCCGAACAATCGGGATGTGAATTCTGTCAATAATTAATATTTGACATATATTTAATACCGATATCTAACTCACTGGGAATATTGACTCATAAAATATTGCACCCTCTAATGAATCAAAATAACGAATACTAAGTATATGCGAATAATAATCATTTTCGAATTACGAGCATAAGTGCTCATAATAACCTTGGGGTGTGAATTAATTTATATAATCAGTATAAAATTAATTACCCCAATGCAGTCCTATTCAAGACACTAAGTGCACTAGCACAGAGAGTTAGAATAATAGACGACACTATTATCTGTTTTCCGTAATCAAGACAGACCTACTAAAACTCTGTGCTACAGTCGTACCGATATTTTGTCCAATTCCATCTAAATTGTGAACCGTAAACTTATATTCTGCAAAAGCCTATATTCTCGTCTTCTGTGTGCAAGTCGTACTCTACACACCAGATTAAATACTGTGTAGAATAAAGAACATCCATGCATAATATTAAGAAAATAATATCACATACATTACTCGTTAAGATTATCATAAAATGAAAAATAATTTTATTAAAAAATAAAATAAAATACTAAAACCAACAAAATTTATAATTTCTTAATATATAACCCTAACACTTACAACCACCATACCTCTCCCCCCATTGTCACTAGGGCACTACTATGATACTATATTTGTCACCATCATAACTCCACCATTACACCACATTCATTATACTTACACCACCACTATTGCAACACCATCACTACCACCACTATCATTACACCACTACTATAACCCTCCATCACTATTGCCGCCATAAACCTCATTACTATCACCCCACCACCATTGTACCATTGTCATGACACTATGATGAAGGTGGGTGTGGTGGTGGTATACCCCTATACCACATGCTGCCAGCACGACTCTCTCATTGCTATGTCATTGCTCCCACACCACTATGTCGTCGTCACCACCGTCGTCACAATACCACCACCACCACCACCACCACCACCACTTCCTCATTATAATATAAAATAAAAAGAAAAACTAAAAATATTAATTTTATGTTCAGCATGTTGTCTGTATCAAACAACTTATTTTATTCAACACTTTACTTTTTTTTATCAAACTCATTTTTAATTTAAACAATTCAGTACTTAAGCTCTATTTCATTTAGCTTTTTTAATGGTTTTTTTCGTCTTGTATGAAGTTTTTTGATTTTTTGGACTAATTTTTTTATTTTATCGATTTATTACGATAAAATAAATCCAAAAGTATAGCCGTTTTAAAAAAAATTCATTAAAAATGAAAAAATCACATAAAAGCCTTAAAGTGGCTTCTTTTCGTCTTATCTATTTTTTTAAATTTTTTGGTTAATTGTTTTTATTTTTATGATTTTTTGTAACGAAAAAAGTCTAAAAAGTATTATCGTTTGAACAAACATAAAAAATTTTTCACTAAAAGATAAAAAAAAATCATATAAAAAGTTATCCCACACAAGACCTTAGTTTTCAAGACTTATTTTCAATTTTAATTATTAATTTATCAAACATTACCTAAATTGTTCCCATGTAAAATAGTGTTGACTATAGTTAATGCGAAAAAGTGGAAAACTTAAAATATAAATAGTTTAAGAAGCAAAAAAAAATTCAATATGTGACAGTTGAACCTAAGTTTAAAAATTTATAGTAATTTATATATTATTTGTGGGTAATTTGTAATTATTTTTGGTCTCCCTAAAATTATTCTAATATAACATAGTAAGAATTGTCAAGAAAATAATATAAAAGAGACAATCCTATAAGTTAATAAATATTCAAAAATAAAAATTATATTACTCACCGGATGAAGAATGGATAAAACTAAAAAGAGGTTCGAAAACCAAGGATCTATAATAAAATATGTATATAAATATAAATATAACACATACAATTACATGAATTGAACGATTTTGATGCCATCTCTTTCATTTCTTTCTCTCGCAAAGACAAGATAAAACATTTACGATGTCGATTGATATCGTTTTTACGTCTGTCATCAAAGGAGAATTATAACCCTGACAAATGTGTCTGTGATCGCTGCTCTCCTCACCAAACACCGAACAAACTTACCCTTACACAACCGTTTTATCCGGACATCATAAAACAGAACAAAACAGGTGTGTGTATATATATATATATATGTTGCGAAGTATTTCTGGTGAAACTTTCCACCTCTCTTTGAAGAATCGAAGGGAGGGGAAAATGGTGTCTGTCTCGTTTGTCAGGGTTGTGATTCTCCCTTGGTCGCGTGGAAATGATACCAGCCGGTGATTCGATCTTCATTTGTCTGAGTCGGAGAATGAAACGGAAAATGATCGGCGAGCGATTCGGCGTCCTCTAATCGGCTTTTCGGATTCCGGCGATTGAGCAGTTGATGAGCCGGAGATCTTGGAAAACTCTGATTCGGTTAGGGTTTTGTTTCAGTGGTTTTCAAATTTAGAAACCCTAACCCTAATTTTTTTTTCTAACCTATGTAGACGTAAATGTTGTTCTTCATTCTATAACTTTGATCTATGAAATTGAAATGAATACAAGCTCTTGCTTACTCCTCACTATTTGAGTATGCTATGAACTTGTGATTTATTTGTTTTCGTTTACGTGTGATGTATGTGTGTATGTATTGACATAAAGATGAATTATGCAACTTATTACTAGATGGCGTTCTAGTGCAGTTCGACTTGCTTGTGGGAGTGTTCTGTCTGGATCCGGATGCACACATTGTTGGCCATCCAGAACTTAGGTTTCTTGATTGAGCCACGCTTGTAGCACAAATCCATTTTTCAGCTGGCTTCAAATTAAAGCTTGACTAGAGACATTCAAGCGGTTCTGAGAAGTGGGCAATGCTCGATGTCTTAGGAAGGGGAAGGGAAGGGGAAGGCAGAATCTTTCATTTTTAAACAATGATCATCTTTGTCGTTCAAAATCCAAGTGTATGATGTTTGCTTGGTTCTATTTGAACCACCAAATTCGTACAAGGGCATGGTTATGTTTGGTGGTTTTGAACTTAACTGCATAAGAAAAGGGTGGCCCAATGCATGCGGCTGCTGCTATACGGGGTTTGGTCCATTTTTGCATTGGCAGTTTTCGCGACTTGAACTTGAACCATGATAGATGCCAACAACAATCCTTGCCAACCTTTTGGCATCGTATAGGTAATAAGGAAGTTTTTACCTAAAGTTTGTCCCTTGTCCTTTTCTTTTTTAATTTTGTTTTGTGAATTGTAGTTTGGTACTTGTGTTTTGCTCTGGAGTGGCCCAACCATCAGGCAAGTTAGGCAAGCCTAAGCCCTATGTTTGAGAAGGCCTCAAGTTTTTAGGTCTATGATGCTATATAAGACCATTAATATTGGTCCACTTTCTTTTTTCGAGTGATGGTGTCAAACTACCAAGTTAACAGAAGTGTGCATTATTTCTTTGAGCTTAAAAATATACTTAGTCAAGTCTCATGTGGCAAATCAGAAAAAAGTTAAACTTCTGATGCTATTTTTAACTTATTAGGATCATACAAAAAGAAAAGTTCCATATTGTAGAATCTTTCAATGTAAAAGGGGCCTTTTTTGCTTTGACCCTGAACACATGTAGAATGCTTTAGTTTGTTAACATTTTGGATTTCTCTCTAGCGAAAGATTCTTTCTAGTCTCTACCTTGAATGCTATTAAATGGACAACTTAAGATTAACTATATAACAAAAAGATTAAGCGAATTATTGTTATTACTCACTGAAAGTGATATGTTATAAAATTTAATTTATAAGAAATTAATGTTACACTTCCAAATGGAAGGTGAGGAGTTCAAGTATTGCCAAGAGTAAGGTGTGGGAGTGGGTGCGTGCATATTTGTCAATAAAAAAAGAAATTAATTATTGCCATATGTTGAAAAGACTTCTAGCTAACCAATGGAGAGGAATTTTGTTGAGGTCGACTATAATTTAGCTTTGGCAAGACTAATAGCAAACCATTGGAAGTGCTTCCATAGTGATGCATGTTGTGTAGTTTCTTCAGCAATTGAATTGGACTTTTTCCAGTCTTGTGAATTCCTCAAAAAACATTTGGAGCCATCTTTGCATCAAGGCACTGAAGTTAGACCATGTTTGATGTGTCGAATTGGATTAGGGAGGATAGGATAGGTAACTAATACGTAGATCCTAGATAGTAAAGGGGATTACTTAAATCGTGGTATTAATTGACTCGTATTTTGTTGAAATGGAATGAAACACGTGATAAGAGTTGATAAATTATTTTTGGTCATTGGATAAAGAGGGAAGATAATTCGAAGGAGATGATAAGTTATCCTAGGGGGTGTGATGGGATTCACAATCCTATGAATTCTTCACGATTAGTCTCCCATATAAGGGATTAATAGTTCAATCTGGTATAAACAAATGTGGTATTAGTTATTCGATGAGACAAAATTTGAATTGATAGGTCTCATATGTTTTCGGTCCAATCCAAACCCTTTAGTCTGACACAAAAAACATGCTTACTGAACTAAATGCTCATGCAAACCAATAGATTTAGCGCTATTGATGTGCCTTCGCATCCAATGCAAGCTTAAAACTTATGGGTTTCCCTAAGTATAATCTGCAAGATATATTATATAATTTGCCGTGTACCAGTGTCCTTAAGATTAGATGGAATTAGACACCTACACACTGACCTCACCTGAAACACGTGTCGGAGCCCATGTAACGTAGGTGGTGAAATTAATGTAAGATGCTACACCTTGGCCTATAAATAAAATCGGTGATCATCCATGAAGGATCTAGATCTAATGTGTTGAGAATGAAGGAAAAACCCATCCCGACGGGGCCTTGGGCCGTCCAAACGAAACGAGGCAGATTGCAAAGGAATGGTTGTTGGATAAAACTGTCCAGACGCATCCGAATAGAATCGGACAGCGAGAAATTTTTGGTATATGTTAAAAGGCGTCTAGACGGTGGTCAAATCTACCCGGACAGTGCGCAGCTAAATAGTTGTGCATTTTGCCCTATTTTTGTGTTTTTTAACAGTCTCTTTATAAAGGGTTCATTGTAGAAATCCTAGCCGTCATGTCATTGTCATTGTACTCTTTCTCTGTCAAAGAATAGTGAAACATGTGAGCCCTGTGGACGTAAACACCAATTGTCGAACTACGTAAATTTTCGTATCGTGTTCACATGGTTGATTTTTGTTTATTTCATTCTTGTGTGTGATTGTGCACGCGTTCGTGTGGGGTGTGATTTTTTCAATAACTGGTATCAGAGTTCGAGTTTCGGAGATCGAAAAACGCATAATGATAGAAAAAGGAAAAATCAATATTGAGAAGTTCAATGACTCGAACTTTGCCTTATGGAGGATGCAAATCGAAGATGTCTTGTACTAAAAGGATTTATATATTTCTTTGCTTGGGAAGAAGACGTAAAAGATGTCGAAGGACGAATGGGAAGTATATGATTATAAAGCTCTGGGGACCGTGCAATTAAATCTCGTATCGTGGGTCGCTCTAAACATCGAAAAGAAAGAACGACATCAGGATTACTTCTGGCGCGTAAGATGATGTATGAGAGGCCTTCTGCTTCAAATAAGGTGTATTTAATAAAGAAGCTGTTTAATCTGAAGATGACAAATGATACGACTGTTTGCCTAACATTTCAATAATTTCAATACAGTCACCAATCAACTAGAATCGGAGAAGATAGAATTCGACAATGAGTTAAAGGCCCTTATTTTGCTTTATAGTCTACTGAAAAGTCGGAACGGCCTAGTTGTGGCTGTAAGCAGGTCCTTGGGTTTGGCAAAGTTAAGCCGAGGACGTTGACCTTTTTTTGGGAGAAGAGGCTTGAAAGAGGAGTTCAGACGAAGATTCTACTTTGGTTCAGCCTTGCACACAGAAGCTAGAGGTCAAAAGAATAACATAAGAAATCACAAAAGTCACGGGAATAACATATCGAAATCAATATGAGGGCGGTCTAAATTCCAGATAGGTGATCGTAAATTAGGTGGTTGCTGGAATTGCCATCAGAAGGGGCACTTTAGAAAAGACTGTAAAGCACCAAGGAAGCAGTGGGATGACATCAATTAAGGGGGTAAGAACACTATTAATCTTACTGATGATTATGATACAGATGCCTTGATTTGTGTCATGGATTTCTGCAACGAGTCTTGGATCATAGGTTCGGGAGCTTCGTTTCATGCCACTCCACGCATGGATATCCTAAACAATTATGTGCAGGGTAATTTTAGCAGAGCGGAGATGATGAGACCTACGGAATTGTTGGAAAGGGTGATGTTTAGATCACTCAAACTAACAGTACAATGTTGAAATTGAAGGATGTCAGATATGTGCCAAGTCTAACTAAGAGCTTTATTACAATGGGACAATTGTCAGAAAGTGGAGTGGTAACATCTTTCATGAGGGATTCATGGAAGATGAGCAGAGTCAATAGTGTTAGCCCGTGGCAAGAAGGAAGACACCTTATATGTGTCATCTAGTTCGTACAATAGCATATCAGTGGCGTCGACTAGGGGTTATGCTGGTGCTTGGCGCACATGGCTCGGTCACTTGAGTGAAAAGGGGATGAAAATGATGGCATCAAAAAAGTTGTTAGGGCTACAGTCAGTTGATTTAGACTTCTGTGAGGATTGTCTCTTTAGGAAATAGAAAAAGGTCAGATTTACTAAAGCAGCAAGGACTCCAAAATCAGAGTGACTGGAATTGGTTCATACCGATGTGTGGGGACCATCTTAGGTATCTTCTCTTGGTGATTCTTCATGCTATTACTTTTATTGACGATGCTACAAGAAAATTATGGGTTTATTTTTGTAAAATTGAATATGATATATTTGGGATATTTAAGAATTAGAAAGCTCTAGTCCCTAGGATAAGTTAGCTCTGCAGAACAAGTGGGTTTACAGATTAAAGTAAGACGCTGATGGGAGCAAGAAGTATAAGACTCAGCTAGCAATCAAGGGGTTTTGACAAAAGGCAGGAATAGAATACATAGAGAGTTTTTCACAACTACATAGAGATTTTTTCACTTAGTGTGAAAATCTCAACCGTTAGATCAAATTTGAGTATCGTGGCGTCGAAGAACCTACACCTGGAGCAGTTGAATGTCAAAACTGCTTTCCTCCACGGGAGTCTAGATAGGACATCTATATGGTGTAGCCACAAGGGATATGCGGTGGAGGGAGATGAAATCTTGTATGCAAGCTCAAAAAGAGCTTATACAATTTAAAATAGTCCTGAGGTAGTGATATAAGATATTTGATTCCTTTATGGAAGGTACACGATTTAACATATGCCATGTGGGCTACTATTGTTATTTTAAGAAATTTTATGCATTTTATCTTAATACTATTATTGTATGTCAATGACATGTTAATTGCAGGGTTTAGCATGAATAAGATTGAGAATCTCAAGTCAGTTGCTCGAGGATCTGAGGGCAGCCAAAAAAATTCCTGGCATGAGAATCAGTCGAGTCAGGGTGAACAGAAAGTTTAAGCTCTCCCGAGCAGTGTGTTGTAAAGGTGCAGAAGTAGTTCAACATGAAGGGTGCTAAACCTGTTAGCACACCTCTAGCAAGCCACTTTAGGCTTTCAAAAGATCAGGGAGCATTCAGTAAAGAAGAGCAGAGAAGCATGACCAAGGTGCCTTATGCGTTAGCCATAGGTAGCCTAATGTACGTTATGACATACACGATGCTAGACATTTCTCATGTAACGGGAGTTATGAGCAACTTCATCTTCAATCTGGGTAAGAGGGTAAGGAGCACTAGGAAGCAGTAAAGTAGATTATGAGTTAACTTAAGGGTACCACAGATTACGCATTGCGCTATGACAGCTCAGAAATTCAACTACAGGAGCATGTGAATTCAGACCTGGAAGGTGGCATTTACGACAGAAAAGGTACTAGCGGTATGCGCTTACTTTGGGTAGTGTAGCAGTTAGTTGGGTATCTAGATTGTTAAAAATTGTAACCATTTCTATCACAAAGGTGGAGTATGTAACAGCCACGAAGGCGTGAAAAGAGTTGATATGCGTGAAGGGTTTTTTAAAGGAGCTGGGTAAGAAACAAGATAAATATCAGCTGTTCAGTGACAATCAAAGTGTTATATATTTAACGAAGAACCAGGCCTATGAAGCATGGACACGTGACATGACATATACACGACATAAATATGCCTAACACGTAAATTTTTAAAAAATATAGGACACGACATGTCAGGACACAATCATATAATTTGATATATTTATTATATGAAAAATATTTGAATTTTTTACTCAAAGATAATATTAAAAGAGCAATATAATACTTACTAAAATTGGAAAAAAACCATATTAAAAAAATATACATTCAAAGTTAAAATAAGTTATAACTATTGCATTCAAATGACAACTTCCATCAAGGTTCAGAAGTAATAAAATAAAGAAGTGGAGATAGGAGACAGAGTAAGAGAGAAAGAGAGCAGCAGACAAAACAAACATGAATTAAGAATAAGGGAGAAGATCAACAGGAAGACAGAAACAGAAGAAGAGAGAAGAAAATAGAAGAGAGAAGAAGATAAAAAAAAATAGAGAAGATAGAGAAAGAGGCAGGCTGACCGTGATGATAGAAGAGAGAAGATAGAAAAATAGAGAAGATAGAGAAAGAGGCCGACTGACCTTGATGCTACTGGTTGATCGCCTGCTTGGGGTCACTCTATCTTTGTCTTTCTTCCCCGCTTTGTTATTTTTGTGCTTCTCCTAAGATCTCTCTCTTGTTCTTTGCCTTTGCTTTGTGTCTCCTGCACTTTCTCTCTTTCTCTCTTTCTTTGCTGTTACTGCCACTGCTACTTCTACTTCTTTTACTTCTTTTGGAATGTTGAGACTAGGTTTAAAAGAATAAAATAGGTTATGTTTTTATAATTTTAATATGTATAATTTAAGCCTCATTTAATAGTCGTTGCATTTATATTTTAGACCCAACACAAAAATTGCATTTATATTTTAGACCCAACACAAAAGTTTAAAACTAAATTTTCATCTCCAAACGTGTCCAAACATGCCCACGTGTTCTCAGCGTGTCCGACTTCAAAAAAAAAAAAATTGAATACTCTTAAATCGCGTGTCGAACACGTGTTCCTCGCGTGTCAAAGTCTAACACGTGTCCGACACCGATACGCAACCTCTGGAGAAGTGTCCATGCTTCATCGAACTCGGTGTTTTATTTAAGGACCAAACATATCCAACCTCAGTTGGAAGACGTGCAGTTTGATCCAGAGAATATTCACATGTGGGAATCTTGCAGACATGTTCACTAAAGTGGTAACGGTGGAGAAGATGGAAGTCTTGCGCAATTTTGGTCGATTTTCAAGCTTAGAAGACAGGAAAACGACTCGCACACGTTTTTCTTATTCGGCTTGAGGAGACGGCAGTTTCTCGATATTGGAAGATTTTGAGTAGTTTTTACTTCAAGTGGGAGATTGTTGAGAATGAAGAAAAAAACCTTTATGGGGGAAACTGTCTAGACGGAGCGAGGCATATTGCGAAGGAGTGGTTGATGGTCAAAACGTTTTGATAGAATCGGGCTACGAGGAATTTTTAGTCTTTGTAAAAGGGCGTCTAGATGGTGGTCAATTTCATCCGAGCATTGCGCGTTTCGCCATATTTTTGTGTAGTTTAGTAGTCTCTTTATAAAGGATTACAAACACTAGCCGACGTGTGATCGATCATTGTAGTCTCCGTCAAAGAATGGTGAAACGCGTGAACCCTGTGAACCTAGGTATTTATTGTCAAACCACGTAAATTGTTCTCATGCTTGATTCTTGATTGTTTCATTCTTGTGTGTGATTATGCGCGTGTTCGTGTGGGGTGATTTTCCCAACATAATGGTCTGTGTCACCCATTTCACGCACCTATGGAATGAGGTTTCAGCTGGCTATTTGTTGAATCTTAATTGTGATCATTAATTACCATAGCATGGTATTGAGTGAAGTTATTATAAAAGTGTATTGATAATGAAGACAATGAAGAGGAATAACAGAACCAATAGATATAACTTGTGTTGAAGCGCCATTGGCAATAGAAATAATAATTGGCGAAGAGGGAAAAGTACATTGACTAAGATTGGACAAATTAGAGGTTATATGATGGGAAGAACCAGAATAAAAAATCGTAGTAGGGGAAATACCTATAAAATTAGAACTATGCAAACTTAAAGAAAAAGTAATTATAGCATGCGCACGAGATTGGAACCCAAAGGATACTTGCTTGTTCTAAAACTGCTCAAGCAGAGACTACACTAAAGAAAATGAAGTACCACTGAAAGGTGAGAAAGACCAAATCGCGTGCCAAAACTAGTGAAATAAAAATCGTATCCAAATGCTCGAGCCAAAAACTCATGCCCAATTCTAATAATTCCCATGCAACATGAGACTAATAGCTTGCAATATGATAGTCCAACAAGTTAGAGAGCAGAAAAAAGACTAAAATACCACAATAATTAAAAATACACTTATACAGAATGTGTACTCTCTTATGTGTCTGAACCTTGGGTTCGGTTTGCTATCTTCAATTCCCACATAGGCTTGATTGAATTGATAAGAATGACTCGTCTGCAAATTATATGACTGTTTTCTTTGATGTAAGGTCTACTAACTATTTTTTCTTGAATTATTATTTTGGAGAGTCAAACTAATAGTGCTTATGAAGTTGTGTTTGTCTATTCCTTTGGATTGGTATTTTATCCTAGAACCACTTGTTAGACTGTAGCTTTACATGTTTCCTATTATCTTTTTTCTTTCCTGTTTCTGAATTTTGGGTTCCAGATAGATCCAAGAGTCTTGGATGGCATCAAAGGCCCTGGGTACGTGGCAGCAGAACATCTTATCAGAAGAGCAGCCTGTTATTAGTCCCCTATTGTGCTTAACCATAATATATCAGGTTTCTTTTGTTCCTTGTTTGGTCGGTCGTAGAAGAAAAGTTTGAAATCAAGGAAATAGGACTTCCATATGAATAAATCTGGCAAGCATGCTAACCTTGATCTAGATTATATTGAGGAATGCATTGAAGGTACTTTTTTTTCAGCCATTTATTTGCATGTTGTAGTCGAACAACATAGTACTGATTTTTTGTGCAGACAGGATGGATCTCTGCTTCAGCTACATAAGATACCTTGTGGGATTTAGGATTTCTTTTATGCTGTTAAAACCTTTGTTTTATATTGACAGTTTTTGAACTTTCTTGTTGCGGATTCTTATGCATGTAATAGTGAAGTGAATAACAGTAGAAATGTTCAAGTAACATTTATAAGGAGAATTTTATATTTTTTTGTTATAGTTGACAGTAATGAGTAGTACAAAGAGAAACCAAACCACTGCATGAGGTGGTGTTTTTTAATGTGGAAAAATAGAAAAGAAGCTTTGGTTCATGTCCAATGTGGATTTATGTTTTTCCCTTCCTTTTGATTTATGTTTTTGTTTTCTTTTCCCTACAGAATATCTGGTTTATGTCCCTCTTCCTTTCTGTCTTTTGCCATGAGTATTCTGGAAAGGAGATGAAATTGTGTTGGAATTGCTTTGTGATTGGGGTTAAAGGAGGTGTGTGCAGACACTTGTGAATTCTCGAAAGTGAAACAAAATATAAAATGGAAGCCTAGAAAGAAAGAGCGGCTAGATAGGAATTGAATATAAATGGGAGAATGAGACTTTTTTTCCAACATGAAATAGTTAATTAGTATTTTAGTCTTAGAACTGTGGTTCCAAGCTTAAGACAGAGCCACTTTTTATAGGTTCAATCTGGTTTGGTTCCATGGTTTCCACTGTTTACTTCCATGATTTACATTGTTTGGTTGGTTCCTAAAATCTTGGTACTGTTGAGAAAGGTTTTGTTTTTGGTTTAGCTCAAAATCGGTCCAAACCGAATGGTGTACCACCCTAACTGGATTGCTCTCACCGACTCCTTTAGAGCTGTTTCTGGCTTTCTGGGTGTTATAATGCTTATCCCTTCAGTAAGGGTCATTATGGGATGCCCGAACTGGACAGCTACAATTGTTGTTTTGTGGTCAAGTCTTCTTACCTCGATCTTTCTATATTATAAGTTAATTTCATCCCTTTTATGACTGAGATGACCGGCCCAGATGCTGAACAGGAGGGAATATATTGTTAAAGAAATGTTAACACAGGATGAACAAGAATAGTAACATTTCAACAAAGATATTCTTTTGTTTTTTGGACAGGGAATAAAAAGAGAGAGAGTTGCTGTTCACTTGCTATTTTGTTGCAAAGAATTCGCTATAATCCTTTGCTATTCTGCATGTACTATGTATGTATAAGCACACTCACCACTGTCTGGTTTTGAGGATTGCCGACTTATCAGAAACCTGGCGAATTACATGCTAAAATGAGAAGTGATAGTGGTTTGGATATTTCCCCCCTTCATGTTCTGTTTTGTTTTTCAATTGGGTTTTCTGCAATTTGAACAATGTTCTTTGTATTATTTTCATCTTCTTGATGGTTTCTAATTAACACGAAGACAAACACTATCTATCTATCTATCTATCTATCTATCTATCTATCTACCTCTCTGTATCACTACACACACACACACACACACACACACAAATACTTGTATACATATATTCCATTGGTTGACACTATATATTGATATATTATTTGTATACACACGCATACATACACCCGCACACACATATACATATATAGGTATATTTGTTTTTTCATTCATAATATATTATTATATGTAACTTTGAATTGGTTGGCAATGAAGCAGGCTCAAGGGCTTCGGGCAGAACTGAATATGTCAGCCGGTTATGATTTTGTCAATCAATTTTTGGGTGCATCTCAAAATCACCTTTCCCTCGTGAATAAACAGAGGTATGTGTAAATGTAACTGTCTCTATACCATGTTAATTTTTGTAGCGCCTGCATCCTCTATGCCATGTGCTTTGAAGATACACTCACAAAAAAAATTGAGACATGAATAATTTGCGGTTCTGGTTAATATTGGTAAAATGGTTACCATAATGAAAAAGTTTTTCGTTTGGCACAAGATTGGATGGTAATGGCACATGATCGGATGGTTGTTGATCTCAACAAGGTAACAGTGCAAAGGAAGGAAAGGTCTCGTGTTACATCAAGAATTGAAAAATTCCAGATTAGAGTGCACAAACCAAAAATTAAAAGATTCTGTGATCGCTTGATTTATTCAGAAATTTTTTCCTCGTGATTTCCCGGTGTAATTCTGTCTGTGTCTGTGAATCTGTGTGATTTGTCTAGTTTTGGAAGAAGATTCTATCTTATTGGCACAATTTTTCTGTTAAAAGATTAGAACACTGCTTTTGTAGATTCATGTACCCAATTCATTATTCATGTACCCAAATTTATTCACTTTGTTTTGAGTATCTTTTCTCTGATATTTCTTACCATGTTTTGGAAATCTGAAATGGTTGAAATTATTATGGTAAAAGTAAGTGGACTTTTAGGCTTCGTTTGTTTCGATAAAAAATATTTTCAAAAAAAATATTTTTTGCATTATCTGGTGTTTGGTACGACGGAAATTAAAAATTAACTGAAAATATTTTCTAAGTTTTCTATTTGGGTGGAAAATGTTTTTTATTTTTTATACCAAAAAATATTTTTCACCCTTACCATTCTACCATTAGCATGACTATTTTACCACTGAAAAATCCCTTTTTTGACTGACTGGCACCAATTGATATTCCAAAACCAACACAAACAACTAAAGAACAACCACACAAGTAAATGAAAACAATCACACGAAACACGTCACTTTTACGTGAAAATTTTGAAATCGGATAAAAATTACGGGACCAATCAAGGTCCAGAAAAATTAAGCACTGTAAAGAGTTTTGATTACAAGAAATTTTACAAACAATCATTGAATCCATAACCTAAGGATGTAGATTTATTTTTGCCGAATTCACATACACCAAATCGTGCTCAACCACCAATGAAATTTATCACCAAATTTCAACTTTTGAGCATTTACTTAGAGACTTCGCGAACTGGAAGGAGAATAAGGATATGGTGCTTGATGATCTTTTTGAATGCATTTCAAACTAACTCTTCATCAAGCAGCGGCGTAATCAAAAACTCCATAGAGTTGATCTTTTTTGGCTCTTGGCAACTAGAGAGGTTTATAATCAAAGGTTCCTAATACAAAACCAAAGCAGCCACTTATTTAAACATACATACAAAACCCTAGTAGCTAGCAGCTCATTTAAACAATTACACGTACGGACCACTTGAGCGGCATGTTCATCACTCGAGCGGTGAAGATTTGTGCGCAGTAGTTTTGCTGAATAACAGAGAAACCGAGAGGCACATTCAACTGCTTAATGGACCGATCGAGCACTTTGTCATACGGTGGTGAGAGAATTGTAGTTTCTTTGATTTTTTTGCCCCTTATCTTGCTACATTCCAATGTACAAACATACTTCCAAAAGAATAAGTGTCAAATATCAAAGAATGAGACATAAATGTTTTGTTACAGATTTGTGAAAATGAAAACAAGATTGATATTCCTAAAAATCACCACCACCATTATTCCATTAAACACCCCAACCCGCCCCACAGCCCCCACCCC
>JAULJZ010182187.1:0-22271 GCA_032270985.1 Heliamphora pulchella | reverse complement strand
AATAATCTTTTGATCAGTTGTACCAAATTAAAAAAATGCCTAAAAATTTAAAATTTGTCACAATACAAACTGGGAGAATTCTTGCTAAAGAAAGAAGCAACAATTCTAATAAATCTATCACTTGAACCAGTGTTGAGAAGAACAATGCTAGCCACACTCTGGAATCTGCAAGTCAGTCCAATTCATAAGATAGAATTAGCAGGAAACAAAAAAATAGTAAGCAGGTTGCTCAAAAATTAAAAAAATAAGTAATTACTGTAACCCCAAAATCATATATTCTCATCCAAGACCAGAAAGTTAGAAGCCTTATGCACAAATTGTCACGACCTTAAACCCGATGCGCGTGATCCCCACATTATAACCCGTTCTCCCTATGACTAGAACTTCTCTTATAATATTCTTTCGAATTCTTTAACTCATTTTAAAAAGGAATAACTCTCAGATTTATAAAATAATCTAAGTATAAAATTTATAAATTTCGGCAGAGTTTTTTCTATTTTTTGAACTATCACAGACTTTCGAAAACCTGTTAAATTCAAACAACAATCTATACTTAGGCATAGTCTGAATTTCAACTCACAATCACAATGCAAACTAATTAATGACTACTATTTCTATATTAATACATTTTCTTCTTTCAACTCCATCTAATACTCAACACAATTACTATTATTCCAGAAAATAAAAAACATCAACGAGACTATAAACTGACTAAAGCATTTCTTTTTGAAATTTTGGTCACACCAAGCATTGCTTTCATTAATCACTTTAGAAGCCAAGCAGTGGACAAACAGAAACTGTCAGAATGCAATAAACAATACTCAAAACAATGACTTTTGGAAAACTTTCAGCTCATCACGATATTGGAATAAGGAAAGGGAAAGGGGAATCTAACCAAGTTTTTGGCATACAATAAGACTAGGGTCTTGATCGACCAACTAGTAGTACTATCTATCCACACTTCGAAAGAATGCAGCAGTACAAGAAAGAAGGAAAGAAGTATATTGCTTAGGAATAAGAGTCCTTACATAGGCTTCTTTTAATGTAATAAAGCATCATAGTTACATATAAACTTTGCCCTCATAAGTACAACCCAAAGCCCTAAAATAATAATGCCCTTGACATAGGAAAATGGGAAAATAGTATTCATGCAGCCAACTCGATAGAACTTGGATAAGGATTCATTATGTCAAGTTGAGTGTTATCATTCTATACGCCACGATTTTCCATCCAAACACCAGTTTGTTGTTCAGCATTTTAACTTCGAATAATATAAATTTTCTCCATCTTAAGTCTCGCCATTAGTTATTAGAAATCTATTTCCTTTGCCCCCCAATACTTTTCCCTGATGCATATTGAGACACTAGTATGTGTCTTCTAATTACGCTTACATTTGCTACATTGTTTGACGGATTACATTGGAAACTGTTTCATTAATTTGAAAAAGTTCACTAAAATGCCCTTGCTATTATTAGAATGGAGCATCAATTACCATTCATGTAAAGCAAATGAATTATATTAAAGACTATTAAAATGCAAAATAAATTCTCAGCGTCTTACCACATCGGCCTCTCAAAGAACTTCACCCATGGTTAATGCTCTTTTCCAAGTAACAGGTTGCACACCATTGACTTGTAGGAACTGACCATAAGCTGCAACAAGGAGATAAATTATTATGAAACATATAGTTCGAAGCTTATTAATTCCAAGAGGTGATCCAGGCATGCCTGTGACAAACTTTTCAAGGCGTGTGGCTTAATATAGGTCATAGTATATTAAGTTCATTTTAAATCCTTCAACCTATTACAATAGCACAAGAGAAGTACTCAGGCCAAAAACTGCACATTCTGAAACCTTTATATCATGGTAGAAAGTAGGATCTTGTACCTACCAGCATTGAGTTGTATATCTAGCTATCAGCCCTTCAAACTTCTGTAACATTGTTACATGCTTGATAATCATGCAATAATATTTTTGTACTTACAAGCTCATATTGAATTGGACATGTTCCTTTTCCTAATTATTCTATAATTTTTGGTTTGTGGTTCCATAAGAAAAATAACAGGTTCAAAACAAGTGGCACCCCCAATGATAGAATTACCAAGTATTTCATTAATATATTCAAATTGATTGCACATGAAATCAAATCCTCAAACCATAACCTCCAAATGGTTATTGAGAATCCGAGAGAAAATTCAACATAAGCAAAATCAAACGTAATATAGAGCTAAGAATACCAGTAGTTTTCAACTTAGCAGCGTCTTGCACAATCATTTATAAAACCAAGATATATATACAAATATGAACATAATTACACGTACAAACATATAAAGTGATAAGGAATGGCATAAATCACCCAAAAGAAATAGAGGACTCAAAATTTTCAACTACCATAACTAATTGTAGAAAAATGATCTAAATGTGATTTTTATGTCCAGATTTAGATTTTTTAGTTCTCTTTCATAAAAAATTGATTGGAAGTGATTTCGTTGGATAGAAGTCAAGATATAACATTTTTACCAAAGAGTGTCAGATTTTGATCACTCTGATTTTCAGACATAAACACCCTAGGTTAGAGTGAGAACCGAGCTTAGGTTAAAACATAAAACTTGTAGATAACATGCTTATATTACTTTCCACCAAAGCAGAGCCAACAATATGAACTCTTGATAGGTCAAAACCCTTCCCAGAGTCAGTGTTGTAAATTAGTGACTGACAGAGCTCTCTATCACACATATTTGTGGGACCAAAAACCTATGTTTTTAATGGCTAAATTCAAAAGTGATTTTCATGAAAAATGTATTTAACATATTAAACTAGATACTGACCAAAAATCAGCCCTAAATACCCACGGATGGTCTCCCAAAGGTCTTGATCATTCTCTGTTGAAAACCTATTCTGCTGAACCCCTTTATGCTGACTGAACCCGTTCTATAAATTGGCCAAAATCATCAACTTGTTACAAACAACTACCCTTAGCACAAAACATGAAACTTGTAGGGGACACCTAGAACTAAAATCTCCCCAAAAAATTAGGCCCATATCCCTTGAATTGATGACCCAAAATCGAGGCCAACAGAGGCCCAAATTTTGCACTTTTCTCTGTAAAGTGCTGAATGATTTTCTCTTAATTAAAATAAATTATCTTTTTGCCCTAGGATCTGACCTTATTGTTAAACATAAAAGTTGTAAAAAATATTTTTATCTAATTGGAGTTCAAAAATCAGAATTAACTTCATATCCAGGTACCTCAAAACACTGTTGTAACTTTAAATTTGACGCTTGAACATTTACCTAAACTTGGCTAAGTGTATGAGTGGCATGTCACATTGTGGGACTTGAAGATATGAACTTTAAATGAATAATGTGAATAATTGGTGTAAGAAATTGACAATGTGATGAATACAAACTATATCGATGGGTTGAATCCATGTCACATAAATTATAGCTTGTGCTTTGTATACTTGTACATCATGGTTTAATGAGTTGTACCATGAGCTATACCTTATTTAGATACCATGCTATATATAGTTGTACATGAGACACATGTTGCACATTATAGGCATTGTCACATTTGCATATCGATTATTGGAGTCCTTTCCGTATCTACTGTTGTGAGTTGGGTTATATTTTAATTATTCTTTTCTCAGCTCCTAGTCTAGGGCGTTCCTAGTAGCCATTTTTGTAACTATTTTGGGATAAATTCTCTCTGAGCACCTCGGGTGTGTCATCGGTGTTCAAAAAGAAAGATTTGTTATTTATGAATACTGTTGGGCACCACAGGTTCGTCACTGGCAATCTAGTAATTTAGACTTTGAGTTTATACCAAGTGAGTATCTTAGTTTTAATGTGGGTAACCCTATAAACTCCCATCATGGCATTGACAATAAGTTCCTGAGGCGAAAGTAACATAAAGTCCCATCACGACATTGACAATAAGTCCCCGAGTCCTTGAGGCAGCAATAACATAAAGTCCTATCACGGCATTGACAATAAGTCCTTGAGGCGGCAATAACATAAAGTCCCATCACGGCGATGACAATAAGTCCCTGAGGCGGCAATGATAATAAGTCCATACAAGCAATAGAAATAAGTCCTAAAGTGGAACTCCTCTTTTTATTTCCGGATACATGTCGGGTTGGGCACTTGCATCGCATTCATTTGCATCACGCACCGGTATACTTGTTCTTATATATGCTTGCCTGGTCGTAATTATCAAATTTGTCTACTTCCTTGGCCTTAAATTGTATTGGGTGTTATATGATATGCATTGTAGGATATTTTGTTATGAGCTTGTTAGAAGGTTTAGAAAATTTGCTTCTAGGGTTTGGCTCATGGCATTTGTGCCACAGGTGAGTGTGATGAGTTATTTGAGAAAGTCGTCCCCAAGAAGAAGACGAAATTGAAGAACAGTGTGGGTGGTGGGAGCCAACAGACCCCGACAATGCTAGCTGAAGAATTGAATTTTTACATTTTGTTCTTTTTGTTCAATTTTCATGGGCGTATTATAATTTTTGTTAAATCTTTTGGTGAAACTGTAATCGCTATGTACTTATGAACAGTTCAGAACTCTTACTGATGTAATATATATGATATATAAATATGAATGAATGATTAGAATATTCCTCTTATTTATACTTATGTATGTCCTGACATGCCCGGAGGATGGGACGTCACAGTTGGTATTAGAGCCTAGGTTTAGTGAACTTTCAGGCCTTGGGTTGTGGAAAACCATACATTCTGTCACGTAAAAGCTCTATAGGATGCGTTGTATTAATTATAGTTTTCATTTATACATTATAAGAACTAAAATCTGCTGTGTCTAAGTCCTATAACGAGTCGTGTTAAGACGTTACCAAGATCAGAAACAACAGGGAATCTACATGCGAAGGACGACTAAGAGCATCGAGATCGAAGATCAGAGATTCATGCAATAAGTTATTTTATTTTAAGGGGGGTAGACAAGAGTACGCACTAGGAGAAGTTTTAGATATTACCTCGAGAGCCATCGTTAGAACCCTATAGCTTCATCCTTATAAGTTCTTTTCTCGTTTATCCCAAACCCTTATATCAACTTTTATATCTGATTGAAGATCATTGCATATCCTTCCTTCTTATATTCTCAGTTCTCAACGGTACCGTCAGGTGTCGTTCGTTGGTAACCCTTATGCACCTAAGTCTTGTTGATAATCCTATCAAAATTTCAATCCTTGGAAATACCTTTGTCCTCAAGTTTTCACGCCTCAATGATGACCGATATTTGCATTTGATTTTCCTCTAATTCAAGTCGGCCTCCTTGAACTAACTCTTTTTTTTGTAGAACTTGATATCAATTCTTTGTTAATTACCCGTTCCGAACATTTGACATTAATAAAATCTTTGTCATCGTTCATCTTCTCTCAATTCTAAAACTACAATCTATTGTAGTGATTTTTGTGAATTCTTTTGTACACTCTTGAAATCCTTACCAGGAAAGTAGACTTGAATACTTGAATTAAAGTATGTTAGGCCGATGTAACTTCAAGGAAATTATCTAGTTTAGCTGCCTACTGCTTAACATCTCTTTTATCAGAATCTAATTGTACTGCATTTGTTCCAAGGACATTTGTTTAAATATTGTTCACTATCCTCCTCTAGTTTCACCTACATTAGAACCCCAAATAACTACTCAATTTGTGTCAACGGTGACTACCTTAACTGTGATCATTTAACCCCATACAACCTACCTTTTGAACCATCTGGGAATCTTTCCTTGAATCTTAGTAAAGAATTTGTTCACCTTCCCTAAGCCATTCCAAACCCCAGCCACGTATCGTGTAGCCTAGTATGTCATTCGAAGTTCTCAGCTAAACACTTACCCATTCACCACCTTATGATCGCCTTCCTTGAGACCAATAAAATTGAGCTGACTATCCTTATTAAATCCCATGCTTGTTTTTTTTTTTTGTCCTCGATTGACTTTCAAAACCTTACGCAGTAGATAGGTGAGTAAGGGTGGTCGTCAGGATATTACGTCTCGTTCAGAGGTTCCAACGGATTGAACTAGGCCATCAAAGATATATAGTCAAAGATGAGAGTTTTACACCGGGGAACCTACGACATCACCACATGACAAAGTTTGAACTTCTCAAGACCAGTTTGTAACTAACCCACTTATCCAAAAAACTGAGGAACAAAAGTTTATACCGCCAGTAGGAAAAGGAAGACGAGAGGCAACATCGAGCTTAAGACCTTCGACTTACTACGCAAGAAAAGGAAGTACATCTACAAGCATCGATACATATGCTGACCTTCTCATCAAATGTTAGAATCCGAATTCTGCTTTCACTGTCTAAGAACGAAGAATCTTGACCACGACAATGAACATTTAGAATCTGATGAAGATTGAACCACCAAGCCACGATGAGTTGCAAGATTAGATAATCACCACCGCTATACCTCTTGTCACGTTTAGTTTACCCTCAGATGATAAACTACCTAGTAAACGATCCAATCATTGGAGGAGACCCTCAAACCCTACATACCAACATGTCAAAATCAAGTGTCAGGAGCCAAAAGAAACTCTACAACCTTTTCTTTCTTTCAATGTTGTATGTGTTTTATGAATTTTTTTGAAACCTTGTATTACCTATGCACCTGAGCTTGAATGACATGAAATACAAGTATGGATAAAAAAAAATCTTACACTTAATACTTACTGAAAACAACCTCAAACTTAACTCCACAAGATTCCAGAACGTGAAAATAATCTAGAATTGAAATAACCCTTAAGTCATAAGACTCTTTTTTCTTTGGATGGCTAGTAGAGGACCAAAACACCACCGACAAACTAGTGGACCCATAGATGACGAAACACCTGGATTAGCCCAAGTTTTATGAGAGCTTCCCACAAGCATTAACCGTCCTTATATCCAAGATAGGGCATGGTTCTTATCAGAACTCAGAAAACAACGAGCCCCAACATTCAAGGGAGGAGCTGAACTAAAAGTAGCCCAAGAATGGCTAAGAGCTATCAAGAAATTATTTAACTCCATGGGAATGGAAACCAATGCCGATCGAGTAACTCTAGCAGCACACCTACTAGAAGGAGAGGTTGATTACTGGTGGTCTATGATTGACAACACCCAAGATGTGGCAGCCCTGACTTAGAATTAGTTTAAAGAATTATTTTTAGAAAAGTACTTCCCATGTCTCTTTCGACAGGGACAAGTTAGAGAATTTCTATAGCAAAAACAAGGATCTATGTCAGTAGCCTAGTACGTCAACCGCTTTGAAAATCTGAGCCGATATGCTGTGACCATCATACCGGATGAAGAATCAAGGGAACGAAAGATTGAGTGGGGCCTAGAACCCTCTATCCGAACTAGGGTCATCTGCTTACAGTTTCCGACTTACACTCAAGTAGTACAAGCCGCCCTATTGACGAAAATAGACTTAGCTGACTCTAGAAGGATTTGGAACAAGAAGAAAGGAAACACTAGCTCTGGAGGACCAGTAAAAAGCAACCGAGTGTTCATTCCAAATAAGCCATATCAACAGGAGAACAGACATGTGCAGCCAAGGGACTTTTCTACCGAATTTATAGTTTGCTTTAAATGTCACCAACCAGGACATAAGATGTCTGAGTGCTCGTGCCTAGGATATAGGACTCTGAACAACCACTCCCAGTAGTAGAGGCAACCCCAAAACCAGCCACCAAAGTACCCGCAGCTAGTTCAGGTCACCCAACTAACAACTAGCCAACGAAATAGGAAGGGAAGTCCACGGCTTAACAAAAACTAGAGGCCCCAGGGAGGACTTTGCTCTGTAAGAGGAGGAAGTAGAAGGCACTCGAGTTATGCAAGGTATATTCGTGCTATTCAATACCTTAGTGAAAGTTTTATTCTGGAGCATCGCATTCTTTCATATCCTTGGCATGTAGGCAATTTCTGCCCTTAGAACCCAAAGTGTTAGATCAAACTCTAAGCGTCGATACACCCTTAGAATATCACATGCGAGTAAACTTTATTTGTAGAGCATCCATGTTGAGAGTACCGGAACCCTTATGCCATTCGACCTGCGAGTTAGGGATTTTAACAAATACGATGTGATTCTCGAAATAGACTGGCTCTCTGGACATCACACTATCATCAATTGCCAATAGAAGAAGATATGGGTACAAGTAGAGAATTGCACTATTGTATTACGGATTCAAGAAAAATAACATGAAACCCTGACACCGAGTAACGCAAAGGAGTGTAGATCAAGTAACTTCAATGTATGATCAGTTTACATGCTTGGCGATACAAATGCCATGGCAACCATCGAGTTACCACGAGTTATGTGTGAATACAAGGATGTAATTTCGAGGAGAGCTCAATAGAGATCCAAGGCTAGGTACTTCGGAGGAAAAGTGATTATGTTAATAGAAGCTCTAGGGCAACACCACGGAAGTGAGAAATCCAAGACAAGAAGGCAAGTAAATCATCCCCTACCATTCACATGAAGAAGTACGATACGAAATTTTGGGGACGAAATTTGTTTAAGGGGGGTTGTTTGTAACAACCCAGTACGGACCCTAGTTGTAAAAATCTAATTTATAATGACCCGTGTAACGATCTAACCCAGACCCTAGTATTAGTGATGGTTAACTGACGAGATCTTAGATCGCTGGAGGATGGAAACCTTAACTCAACTTGAAACTCTAATTTGACCCGAAAACTTTAAAAAAATCAGATACTCAAAGGTAAAGCCCTAATACTCAGAGAAAACTCCTAACATCCTAAATTTAGTAAATAACATGAAATATAAGATTAAAAATTAAAAATTCTCATAATTAGGATAAAATGACCATTTTGCCCCTAATACACAAAAAAGTCTTAAAAATTCAAAATTTGACATACGGACACCCTAAATCAGATATTTAAATAAAATTAAGTAACAAAAGACAAAATAACACCAAAAAATGCCAAAAAGGCCCTTAGTGGCCGGCCACATTGGAGTTTGTGCTTAAAAAGTGACTTTTTATAATTTTTAAGCTCAAAAATGAGAAAAAATTGTATAAATTAAGCATTATTATAATTCAAGACTTTTTATACAAGTAATATACATAATAATATAATAATATAGGTCAACAAAAGTAAATAAATCATTATTTAAAGTTTCTACACAATAAATAAGTCAAAAGTTAATTCTTGTCATACTAACTTAAGTTTACTTGAAAGCTTATACCTATTTAATTAATTACTAAAAAAATTATGATAATTCATGAAAAGATTAAATTAATTATAAACACATTAATATAATCGGTTTTAGTAGGTTAAGATACCAAAAGAATATATAAAATTAATATTTTATGCATTTTTTTGCACAAAATAGTACCAAAACACAATTTAAACCCCATGTTAATACAAAATCAGATTTTGTGCTTCCCCAAATAGCTCCAGCCAAATCTCACCTTCCATGATCTGAAATGTATATCTCAAAAAGAACCCACCTCCCATGTATCCAATAGAAATTAAGAAAAAATTAATTTAAAGCTTACATATAATAATTATTTTTTCATTACATTTTTGCTATAAAAATACACCAAAGCCCTCCTATTCTCTATACATGGTTCGGCCAAGAGAATGAGGGAGAGAGAGACCAAAAATTTTCTAAGTGTTTCAAGAGAAGAAAGAAGAAGAAAGGAGGAGAATCAAAGAGAAGGAGTCCAAGGAGGCTAGGAGATACTCTTAAATGCAAATCCTATCATCCTTCCACCATTAGGTCTTCAAAACAAGTAAGTAAATCCCTTAAACCTTTTGCTATTCTCTCATAAAATAACCCTCAATCCATCTCTATAATAAACCCTAAAAATGAGAAATAAGATTTCACTCAAAAAGGTATCGTGTGAGTAGATTATGGGTTCTTCAAATGAGATCAAGTGTTGTATGTATTTGCATGTAAGTGTTTTTGAGTTTTGTGGCTGGAATAGGCTCTGGAACTTTGGCATCTATGAACATATTATATTCATGCAAATAAAATACATTAAATTTAAACATCATGAGCTAAGTTACCGAAACCCTTAATAATCTTATTTTCTGGACATATTGACTTTCTATCACGAACTTTAAACTACCATAACTAATTGTAGAAAAATGATCTAAATGTTATTTTTATGTCCAGGCCTACCTTTTTAAGTTCTCTTTCATACAAAATTAGTTTGAAGTTATTTCGTTGGGTAAAACTCTAGATATAACATTGTTACCAAAGAGTATCAGATTTTGACCACTTTGAGTTGCAGACATAAAAACTCTAAGTTAGAGTGGGAACCGAGCTCAGGTCAACATATAAAACTTATAGATAACATGTTTATTTTACTGTCCACCAAAATGGAACCAACATTATGAACTCTTGATAGGTCAAAACCCTTCCCAAAGTAACTATTGTGAATCCGTGACTGATAGAGCTCTCTATCACACATTTTTGTAGGACCAAAAACCTATGATTTTAATGGCCAAATCCAAAATTGATTTTCATTAAAAATGTAGATAACATATTAAACTAGATATGACAAAATATCAGCCCTAAGTACCCTCGGATGGCCTCCCAAAGGTCTTGATCATTCTCTATTGAAAACTTGTTCTGCTGAACCCTTTTATGCTGATTGAACCCATACTATAAATTGGCCAAAATCATCAACTTGTTCCAAACAACTAGACTTAGCACAAAACATGAAACTTGTAGAAAACACCTTAAACAAAAATCTTCTCAAAAAATTAGACCCATAGCCCTTGAATTGATACCCCAAAACTGAGGCCAACAGAAGCCCAAATTCTGCACTTTTTTCTGTAAAGTGCCGAATGATTTTCTTTTAATTAAAATAAATAACCTTTTTTCCCAAGGATCTAACTTTAGTGTTAAACATGAAAGTTGTAGAAAATATTTTTATCTAATTGATTTTCAAAAATCAAAAATTAACTCCATGTTTAGGTACCTCAAAACACTGTTGTAACTTTAAATTTGATGCTTGAACATTACCTAAACTTGGCTAAGTGTATGAGTGGCATGTCACATTGTGGGACTTGAAGATATGAATTTTAAATGAATAATGTGAGTAATTGGTGTATGAAATTGACAATGTGATGAATAGAAACCATGCCAACAGGTTGAGTCCATGTCACATGAATTATCGCTTGTGCTTTGTATACTTATACTCCATGCTTTAATGAGTTGTATTATATGTTATATCTTGCTTAGATACCATGCTATATATAGTTGTACATGAGACGCATGTTGCACATTATAGGCATTGTCACATTTGCATTTTGACATATTGGAGTCCTTTTCGTATCTACCGTTGTGGGTTGGGTTATATTGAAATTATTCTTTTCTTGGCTCCTAGTATAGGGCGTTCTTGGTAGCCATTTTTGTAACTATTTTGGGATATATTCTCTCTGAGCACCTCGGGTGTGTCCTCGGTGTTCAAAAAGAAAAATTTGTTATTTATGAATACTATTGGGCACCACGTGTTCGTCACTAGTAATCTAGTAATTTAAACTTTGGGTTGATGCCAAGCGAGCATCCTATTTTAATGTGGGTAACCCTATAAACTCCCATCACGGCATTGACAATAAGTTCCTGAGGTAAAAATAACATAAAGTCCCATCACTGCATTGACAATAAGTCCTTGAATCCCTGAGGCGGCAATAATATATAGTCCCAATAACATAAAGTCCCATCACGGCGTTGGCAAAAGATTCCTGAGGCGGCAATAACATAAAGTCCCATCACGGCAAGACAATAAGTCCCTGAGGCGGCAATGATAATAAGTCCATACAAGCAATAGAAATAAGTCCTAAAGTGAAACTCCTATTTTTATTTCTAGATACAAGTCGGGTTGGGCATTTGCATCGCATTCATTTGCATCACGCACCGGTATACTTGTTCTTATATATGCTTGTCTGGCCGTAATTATCAAATTTTTCTGTCTCATGGGTCTTAAATTGTATTGGGTGTTATACGATATGCATTGTAGAATATTTTATTGTGAGTTTGTTAGATGGTTTAAAGAATTTTTTTCTGGGTTTTGGCTTATGGCATTCGTGCCACAGGTGAGTGTGATGAGTTTTTTGAGAAAGTCACCCCCAAAGAAGAAGACGAAATTGAAGAACAAAGTGAGTGGCAAGAGCCAGCGGACCCCGACAATGCTAGCTGAAGAATTGAGTTTTTACATTTTGTTCTTTTTGTTGAATTTTCACGGGTGTATTGTAATTTTTGCTAAATTTTCTGGTGAAATTGTAATCGCTATGTACTTATGAACAGTTTAGAACTCTTACTGATGTAATATATATGATATGTAAATATGAATGAATGGTTAGAATATTCCTCTTATCTATACTTATGTATGTCCCGACGTGTCCGGAGGACGGGACGTCACAAAATATGATTTTAAGCTATATTTCATGTATTTCTTTAAATTTTGAGTATTTAATTGAAAAGAAAATTTTAAAACTTATGAGTTTACTAGAATTTGCTAAGTAAATAAAACCTTTAGTTAAGTTACGCATCTTTCTAAGAAAATTAGTATCCCACACTTACATATAGGTTCGATTTCTTGCTAGGGCCCCAAGATCTTGTCACCAGAGAATTATGAATTTTGGGACCGAGAAGGAAAAGAGAGTTTTGTCGCGCCTAAGTCGAGGTGAGAGTGCTTAAGTATGATTTTAAATAGAAATGCATGAATCTTGCATTAAACTTGCTTTATACCCATGTTTTGAAGCATGCATGTTAATTTGTGATAGCATGATCTTTTTATATTCAAGTAGTGTGAGATTTTTTAAATATGCTGTCAGTACCTTTTGAAAAGCATGTGTTTGTGAAAGAAAGGTTTTGATAATATTATCGATATTATTAGATGTTGTTTCCAAGAGCCAAGTTACAAGGGTTTCTAGCCCTTTCTATCCCATTAGAGGAGATTTTCCAAATATGGGTTTTGTTTGTCCCTATAAGGGAGGTTTCTCGTTAAGTGAGAGTTTTTGTCTTAAAGGTTTTTCGGGCTAAGTCTCGGGTTGTAGCACATACCACTCGTGATTGGTGGATATTGACCCACATTCCATCATGTTGCTATCCGTGCATTGAGAATTGAGGTTACGGTACTATCAGAACTCCTGATCGCGAGGTTGACGACTACTTGGACACTGTTGGGTATGAGTTGTGAATAAGACGATTTTATATTAAATTGTGGTAGTATGCCAGGAATTTTACTTCTAAATTATGTGACAGTGAATTCAATGACACATGGTTGTTGAGCTTGAAAGATACTTTTGAAAAGTTTGAGCAGGTTCTTTATAATTTATGAGATTTTTGTGACGAGTAAATGCAGTATTTTATATCTTTTGTGAAAAGCATGATGTTTTAAATGAAATGACTATTTTCTATCTTGTTCATTATAGTACTAAGTACACTATCCTGTAACCTTTGTGGTTACAGATCGCAGGGACGGTTAGAGTTGGTCCACCACAGTAGTCAGGTTCATAGTCCCGAGTTCACAGTTAATTGTGGCATTGTTTTAATCTTTTAGTAAAAAAATCAAAAATATGAAGTTTTTGTAAAGTATACGCCGGTTTAGGTATACAGAAAAACGTATCCCTAGTATGTACAGTTACATTGGTTCCTATAAATAAATAATTTCAGATTGATTAATATAAATAATCTTTTGATTGCTATAAATCACATCAATTTTTGATCCCTAGAGAGAGGGTGTGACATTTTGCTCATGTGTGACATTTTGGTATTAGAGCTCTAGGTTATAGGTCCTGTAGACTTGTTAGAATATGGTCTGTGGTAGACCATAGGTTGGGTGCGTCATTTCACGATTTGACGTATAGAATGGCTAAGACCGGGGGTTGTCGTACCCTTGCCTTCGGGCGTCTAACTAACTAGCTTTGAGGTCCATTTGAAAAATGCATTCTGCATGCATAGGTTCCCAATTAGAAGTCTAAGTAAGTTATTAGATTGGAAAAATGACCCTTATGTTGTGAAACCATATGTTCCTATTCTTATACTTCAAGTAGGGACCTAGAATCGAACCCTAATCCACATCTATTTTATAATAGGGTGAAATATAAAGAACTCAAACTAAGTGTTGTTCATTCTAGGCCAGGTTTAATGAAGTACAACGAGACGTGTCTACTCAAGCTGGACCGGTATAACCCAAATTGATGAACCAACCTGATCTAGCAGCTAGGATGCTGGAGGAAATTGGAAGACTGATGGAGCAAAACGTGAGATGGATGGTGATGCTGACAGAAAGGACTAGACTGATGGCTCTTGAGATGAATAACTGTGCGAATTCGATTAGGGTAAGAAGGGTTGAGAAGAGTGATAAGAAGGACGATGAAAGACAGGGAAGATAGGCACAAGTTTGGAGGTGCCCCGGTAGTTAAGAACTTCATATTCAATGGAAATTGATCGAGTAAAGGAGCATTCGGGCGTGTGAAGGGGACGAAAGCATATGCTCATTTCAGGTGTGGAGCTGTTGACCATTTCATTCAAGTTCCTCTAAAAACCAATCAAAGGACAAAAACAAATATATTTTTTTTAGGTGTGGGGCCACTGATTATTTTAAGAAGGATTGCCTAAAAGTTAGTAGGAAGCTTTATTACTGTTGCGGTGAACCAGGCCAAATGGCTTTGTAGGACGTACATTCGAAGCTACCAACACTAGCGTCTAATGAAAACATACAAGATAAATGAAAGAAAAAGATGAAAAACCAGGGATGCTAGGGTAAGTGTCAGCTATGACGAAATAAGATACACAAATTATATCTAATATGGTGACAAGTACTCTAATTTCTTTTTCTTTTGATGTAGTGCTTATGTTCTGTTAGACTCAGATTCAACACATTCGTTCCTATCTCTTATTTTTTATAGCACCAATGGATGCTATAACGGTGGGACATCTCTACTACATCATAATAATCGTTGCACCAATAGGGAAGAAAGTGTTAAAGAGAAGTATGAAACAATAGCTGTTCATTGAGATTAAGAGAGGTGGGGAGATAGAGGCGTTTTGAAACCTTTGGGTGCGATAAGTTTTAGCTTGATATTTGGGATGGTTTGAAAGTTATCGTTTAATGCGTCATTAGACTATTTAGAGAAGAGAGCAATCTTTAAATAGACAGGGAGTTAGGAATGGGCAGTCCAGGGAAATATGAAAGAATTTCATCCTTATATATGCAATTAAAGTTTCCAAAATGTTACAAAAAGGGGATTGCCATGAATTCTGGCATGAATAGTTGACATGGAGTCAAAAGGGGAGGGGGAAACTTTTAGGAGAAGCTCATTTACGGCATGTATTCCCAGAAGGCTTACCAAGAATACCTTAGATCAAAAAGTTAGACTTTCATCTTAACTATGTCCAAACACTACACCAGTATCCTTTTCACCTTATAAAGTATCATTTGTAAGTTGCAAAAGAGTTGAAGAAAGTATCGAAAGAATAGCTAGACAAGTATTTCATCAGACCTAATATCTCATCTCGAAATGCACCAGCATTGTTTATGAAAAAGAAGGAGGGAACTCTAAGAATGTGCTTTCAATTATCGTCAGTCAAGCACCACTATTCAAAATAATTATCCTTTGCATAAGATAAAAGTTTTGTTCAACAACTGCAAGAAGCTAAAGTATTCTCGAAGATTAACATAAAGTCAAGATACTATCAATTCCAAGTAAGGGAATCAAATATACCTAAGGCGCCTTTAGTAATCAATATGGATACTACGAGATTGTTGTGATGCCCACCTGTGGTGTTTATAGATTTAACAAATTGAGTGTTTAGGTCTTTTCCGGATAAATTCGTAATCATATATTCTCGAAGTGAGAAAGAAATAGGAACATTTGGAAGTTCTTTGCAAACCTTCAGGATTGTGAACTATATGCAAAATTTAATAAGTATGAGTTTTGGTTGAATCAAGTAATGCTTCTAAGCTATGTTATATTCGAGGATGGATGTTGGAGGCAAGATTGTCAAGATCTTTGTTTTTGCAAATGATTATCTGAAAAAATTAACTGGACGGCCAATCGCCAAAACGGGCTCTAGATAAAACTTTTGATGATGAACGATCAAAATAAAACCCGTACATCCAAAGTTAATTTAGAAGAATACTTTTTTACCGGTCGAATCTTCAACTATGATTTGAATCTGAGTTGAAACTCCGATCAGATCTTCTACTGTATTCCTTTATGCGATTTTTGAATATAGTGTGGGTTATAATCTTTCGAGAACTCGTACTGGCAAAACTAGGACAGCTTTAGTCTTAGAAGACAAGTTATGAAACTGGTTCAGCCTACCCGCATATTTATAAGGCTACAGCAGAGACCTGATGAGTAATTATGAGTAAGACTTCCAGTAGAACACGGATATGTATCAGTGGTTTCCATAATTAAGCAAACCTCATAGCGGTGTCTACAATTATGAAAAATCAGCAGTGATTTTTGCAATTTTCATAAAATACTGAATTGCAGTTCACACCACTAAAGAACTATAATTGCACTTTGACCCATAATCTCAAGACCATCTAACATTGAGCTTTTGTTATTAAATGCTTACTATTTCTCCCTACGTTAAGATTCCCGATATCTGTCAATTAAATTTAATTACGGATAATTTAATTTAATCAATATCTTGATATTCCTTAAACCTTTCCGCTTAATTTATTTGATCATCGGATAATCAAATCCACCTTCAGAATTTGGCCCGGTCAAAACTTAAAAGCTTCTTTAAGGGGGTATTGTCAATCCCGATAGTTCAGGACGTGGATTCCATCAATAATTAATATTTTCCATATAAATAATACCGCTATCCAACTCACCGAGAATATAGATTCGTATAAGATCGTACTCTTTAATGAATCAAAACAACGAATATTAAATATACGCAAATAATAATTATATCAAGATTAAGAGGATAAGCACTATTCATAATAATCTTGGGGTGTGAATTAATTTATGTAGTCAGAATAAAATTAATTACTCCAAATGTCCCGTTCAATACACACAAAGTGTACTAACATAGAGAGTCAGAACAATAGACGACGCTATTATCTATTCCCCATAACCAAGATATGCCTAATAAAACTCTGTGTTATAGTCTTACCGATGGTATGTCCATTTTCATATAAACTGTAAACATAAAACTTATATTATGTAAGAATTTAAAATTTAATCTTCTGTGTGCAAACCATACTCTACCCACCAAATTAAATACTATACAAAATATCGGACATCCATGTATAATATTAAAGAAATGATACACATACATTGCTCATAAAGATTCCCATAAAATAGAAAATTAATTTTATTAAAATAAAATTAAATACTAAAAATATAATTTTCAGTATACCAACCCTAACAATGGAATCAAATAGACTCAATGAAAGTTTGAGCTGTAATCAATTAGGCAAGACCAACCAGAGTAACAAAGATACATAGCTTTTTGGGATTGGTTGACTATTACCAGAGATTTATTTGGATTTTCTCCCTAACTATGAAACATGTGGTTTGAATGACTCAAAAAGCAAGTGAAGTTTGACTAATTTAACCAACGAGAATAGAGTTCCCAAGAATTAAAAACATAGATTAGTGACAACTCATGTTCTTACTCTCCCTTCAAAAATGAAGGACTGGTAGATTATGGTGAGGCGCCACGCTAAGGTTTGGGACATATACGCCTAGACAGTTCAAAACCCACAAGAAGAAATACCCTGTCCACGATCCAGAAATTGTTGCGGTTGTACCTACGTTCAAGTTATAGAAACATAACTTATACGGTGTCACTTGTAAGATTTTTACCAACTATCAAAGATTAAAGTATGCTTTCACTCAAAAAGAGTTGAACATAAGGCAGAGAAGATGGATGGAATTAATTAAAGATTGTGATGGTATGATTCACTACCTTCTGAGAAAGGCCAATGTTATAGCAGTTGCCTTGAGCTGGAAGTCATTAGGAAACGTAGCACACCTTTGGACAGTATGGGATAGCACGTTTTCTGAAATGCGGTCGCTTAGGACCACCCTTGCAGTAGGAGAAAGTGGGGGCTTATTAGCAACTCTTAGGATAAAGCCGACCTTGTTAGACTAGATCTGAGCAGCCTAGTTAGCAGATAGTCAAATGGAAAAAATAAGGGTAAAGGTAGTTGCTAAAGAAAAGACAGAGTTTGAGGTTCAGGATGATGTCTTATGGTTTGGCTATTGACTATATGTGTCTAACAATGAAAAGCTAAGGAGGCAAATTTTAGATAAAACTCATAATTCAGTATACACGATGCACCCTAGAAGCACAAAAATGTGTAGAGATCTAAGGGAAATATCGGTAGAGCGGGATGTAGAAAGATGTGGCAAACTTTGTCGCTAGATGTTTAGTATGCTAACAAGTTAAGATTGAACACCAGAAGCCTGTAGAATTTTTACAACCTATACCTGTACCTAAGTGGAAGTGGGAACACATCCCCATGAATTTTGTGGTTAGATTACCACGATCACCCAAAAGAAATAACGCTATCTCAGTAATTGTATAAATTGACGAAGTCGGCACACTATCTACCAATAAAGATGACGTTTCTTATGAACTGGTTCACACGACCTTAAATTGACAAGATTGTTTGTTTGCATGGCATCCTAGTTTCGATAGCATCAGATAGGGATCCACGTATTATGTCCAGATTCTGGCCATGTTTACAAGAAGCATTAGGAACTATATTGAAGTTTAGCACGACTTTTAACACGCAAACTAACGGCCAATTAGAAAGGACGATTCAAACCTTGAAAGATATGTTCAGAGCATGCATCCTGGATTTTTCTAGGAGATGGAAAGAACATTTGTCATTGATTGAATTCGCATATAATAATAGTTTTCAATCGGCCATAGGAATGGCCCCTTACGAAACATTATACGGCAGAAAGTGTCAAAGCCCAATCTGTTGTGAGGAAGTCGGAGAAATTAAGTTACTCGGCCCTAAAATTGTGCAAATCACCACCAACAAAATAAAGTTGATCCAAGAAAAATTGAACCAATCTCAAGATTGATAGAAAAGTTACGTGAATAATCGGAGACGCGACCTAAAATTTGAAGTCAGAGATCACGTGTTCTTAAAGATATCACCCTGAAAGGGAGTAATGAGATTCGAGAAGAAAGGAAAGTTGAGTCTCCATTTCATCGGACCATACGAAATCAAACAAAAAAATTGGGAACATAGCATATAAACTAGCTCTACCTCCAGAGTTGTCAAAATTGCCCGACGTATTCCATGTGACGCCCCGTCCTCCGGGCACATCAGGACATTTATAAATATAAATAAAGGGATATTCTAACTATTCATTCATATTTACATACATTAGTTATTACATCATAAAGGAGTTTTAAACCATTCAAAGTACCTAACTACTACAATTTTACCAAGAATTTTCAAAAATTACATTAAGCACGACATAACTGAATATAAGAACAAAAGCAGAGGTCTCGATTCCTCAGAAAGCATCAGCGAAATCCACATTTTCTTGGAACTCACCCTGTTCTTTAAACTCTTCTTCTCCCTCTGGGATGACTTCTTCTAAGAACTCCTCCTCACCTGTGGCACGAATGCCATGAGCCAACGTCCAGAAGAAAAACACTCTAACCTTCTAACTAATCTCACAGCACAACATTCACCACAACACATATCATGTAACACCCAGTACAATTTATAGTCAATGAGACAAATAAATTTATGATAGGATAGCAGATTAGTCAATAAACATGTACATATGAGATGCCGTGTTTCAAATGCAGATGCCCAACCCAACATGCACCCAGATTATAACAGGAATTCTACACCAGAAATCACCAGAGTAGACTTGATGGGAATTTGATCACCGAACCTATCCTCGCCTCGTTGCAAAAGGTAAACGCTCGCCTTGGCTACATGCCTTAGCCATTTTACTCAATGGCAACGGTGTGGGGGCGGTCCAACCAGTTTTGTCCATCCTTATCTAGGCTAATCGATCCCACATTAAGAACCAGGATGCTCGTTTGGCGTCAATCCTAAGTCTAAGAGATTAATCAAGAAAATTCAAGTGACATTTCACATTATACAAAGTACCAAGATGAGGGATTTAGGACCGCCATAATTGAGCTCTCTCCGAAATTACCACCGCAGTGGGATTGGATCCGCCGAATTAGGCTCTCTTCGAATTTACCCTTCGAAACATTGTGGCAATGGATTTAGGTCTGCCATAATTAAGCTCTCTCTGAAATTACCACCGCAGTGAGATTAGATCTGCTGAATTAGGCTCTCTCCGAAATTACCCAATTTGCCTGTATCATAACTCAAGGAGCAACGGAATCAAAGTGACATCAAAACCAGAGTGCTAGTAACGAACCCATGGTGCCTAACAATATTCATGATAAACCATTTCAAACACCGGCGACGTACCCAGGGTGTACAAGGGGAATATATTCCAAAACATTTATGAAAATGGCAACCAGGGACGCCCTAGATTTAAAGCCAAGAACGACAATCTCAATACAGCCTATCCCAACAACGGTTTGCACAGATGGACTCCAATATGCAAGGATACAAGTGACAATGTCGATGATGTATGGTATGGATCTTAATTACAACCATCTACAGTATGACATTAACTAGCATGGCAAGATTCATGATATAACGCGCAAAGCATAAGGTACAAGTATGTGAAACACAAGCTACAATCTCAAGATATAATTCAAACATGATAGCATGAGTTCTAAATCATCATACATTCACCTAGAAATACTAATCAACTAATTCAAATCAATTATCATATAAAAACTCGGGTCTCATTGTAAATGGTACTCAAACATACACTTAACAACCTTCAAAGCCAAAAAGCAAGTATTAAATTAAAAGGGCCGACAAGGTTTTGAGATATCTAGACTTGGAATCAAGTTATGATCTCTAAACAACATTTAGATAAAAATATTTCTTACAACTCTTATATTTAGTACGAAGGCCAAAACCTAAGGCAAAAGGGTGAACGAAACATCCTAAGCAAAAACGGTTCAGCACTTTCTTCAAGATTTTACCAAACACATGCTTCTGTTGGTCTCAATTTTGGGGTATCATATCAAGTATAAATTAGCCCATTTTTTAGTATGTTCTGTTTCAACAGGTCCTCTACAAGTTTCATGTTTAGACCAAAGGATGGTTGTTTGAAACAAGTTAGACTCTTTGGCCATTTTAGAAAATAGGTTCTGTCAGCCGCCAAAACTCAGCAGAGGCAGTTTTGAACAGATGGTTTGAAATCGTTTTGGGGTATTATTCCAAGGCTTTAAGGTCTGATGTTTGGGCAATAGGTACTTCAATATGTTAGGTACAATTTTTATGTACACCACTTCTGGAATAGGTCACTAAAAATAGAAGTTTTGGGCTATATAAAAATATGTGATAGAAGTGTCCCTTGAGGGCTAAAACTCAATAGATATTTTCAAAGAGGTTTTGACCTATCAAAACTCAATATTTTGTGCTCATATTTGGTGGGTCGATGGATATACATGGTATCTACAACTTTCATGTTTCGACCAAAGTTCGGATCTCACTTTCAATTAGGGTGTCTAAGTCGGTAGTGTTAATTGGTCGAAAAATGAAAAACTTTGGTAAAATTGCAATATCTCGAGTTGTACTTATGAAAATGAGTTGAAACCAACTTTGGATGAAAGATAACCCAAAATTATAGAACTGGAGATAAAGATCATGCTTAGATAAATTTTTTACATTGAGTTATGGTGTTCCAATGTTCAGGGCATAAATATCTATGTTCTCATAAATCAAGTCTCTTAGGGTCCAAGTCTTCTACTTATGTCATGTCAAATTTTTGTTCCATTTCTTTGCATGCTTGTGTTTTAGACATTAATATCAAGGTTATATCATACCTAGAAGTCATCAAACTCAAAGATAACAAGACACAAGCACATCTCATATCATTCAAGAACACAATAGCCCCTATTTTGTTACTACGACTCCTTTTCAGTTTGATTTTGGTTCTGAATTTTTAGAGTATTTAAAGGGAAGTGTTGGGGGATAGTTTGAGGGATATTAAAAATAAGGTTTAGAGGTTTTACTTTCTTGTTTATAGGCTCAAGGGATGGTAAGATGAAAGGACTTAGCTCTAGAAAAACACCACTTGATTCTTAGCTCCCTTCTTCCTTCTTTCTCCTTCTTTCCTCTCTCAAACTTGTAGAATACCTCAAGAACTATGAAGGTCTGGTCCCTCACCTCTCTTGCACGAAATTAT
>JAULJZ010182176.1:0-22272 GCA_032270985.1 Heliamphora pulchella | reverse complement strand
TTCTTTCTAACTTTAACTCTCATGATCCATTTCACTCTAATTTAATTTCATTAACTTCCTAATTTAATTCCACATTTACAACTTAATTTTAATCCCATATTCCAAGAATTTGAATTAATAAGCTATGCTCAACCACAAATTATTGTCATCTATCACCATATCTCAATTACGCTTTCACATGTTAGTTCGTTAACTGTTAGTAAAAAAAATTTTATAACATCCACGTCCAAATTTATTTCCATCTTCCCACTTAACCGAAAACATGAAAGCACCAAAATAAACAGGTACCGGGTCCTTATAACTTTCTCCCATTTGGGAATTTCATCCCCGAAATTCTTCTCAAGTCTCAACAAACCTTCCTTTAATCTTAATATCTGCTCATATAATTCGCTAATCTTTCGGTCTACATAGCACCTATCTTAATCTGCGATCCTAGTCGTTCTTTCAAAATGATTTGACTCAAGGATGCTAACACGCCTCTATTTCCAAAAGTGTCACACTACCATCAGGTTTAACTTTCAAATGCCAATATTTCACAAACACTAGAATCATCCATATGTCATCAGACCGGTCGCAAAGTTGTACTCATACCGGGTTTGACTAACCTAAAATGGTTCATTATTTTGCACGATATCCACTCTTAACCGAGATCAACACAAGAGCTGGTATCAACCACTTCTTTATAGATCATCGACTATCCCTTTATGACCACTATCTCACGCCATATACACGTTCCCGAAGATTAAACATTCTCAACCATAGCATTATGGGTCATAGGTTTTACCTCCACAAAGATTCTCCCAACTTCGTCGTATTATGGTCTAACTTACTGCTGTACTCCAATGTATACTGAGGACTACTCCTCAAACCCAGACACATGTTGCCAAACTTAAACATTGTTCATAAGGGTTTCACGTGTTATCCCAAAAATCACCCATACCCTTACAGCCTTTTAACTGTCACTACTTGTACAGCATTACTTGAGTCCTCTAACCATTAACACTAACACATCCACCTGAACTCCGTGAGTCTCTAGGATTAAGCACACCTCATGAATCAGATGCTTCATCGGTAAGCACTTACTTATACACACTGAATCACATCCCTCGTCATGATGCCTTACACATACCCATCGGTCTCTCAAGTCTACAACACCTCAAACTAGACAATTTGTAATCGCCTATATTTACATTACCCCACTCATCGACATTATCATGCACATTAAGAATTTTGAGAAATCTAAAGCTCCAAATAGGACACAATTCCAGACTCACAAGAGCCTATCAAACCCACCATGTAAATATTCCAGCTGCAAGGTTCCAACCCAGAACAAGCTGCACACCACGGTTAACGATTCTCGGTTAATCAGTGCAGAAAAGGATTTTATGCCTCGACACTAACTCCTTCGTCAATAAGGACAAACATTCATGGTCTACTAACCCAATCTTCCAAGGGAACACAACTCTACAAAGAACCCACGAGAAACTCGGCCCTCTAACCACCTGATTCATGTAGTATCCATGTCCTAAGGCACAACTCACGTGTCACATCATGGACACTAATCTACGGGGACTCCCATTTTCCCACAATAGCCAGACCAAGAGTCAACCAACGGTCCTAACGGTTACACCTCACCAAGGTGAAACAACCCGTACACCATAACTGTTCGCGAGATAACCGTATCTTCTTCCTAAGAAAGAAATGGTTAATCAAAAATCATGATCCAACCTCAACGTACTCTTGTAAATCTCACCTTGAAGCTGTATTGACCATAGTCACACAACTACTGTCGACCTCGACCATGCTACTTAGATCATCAGCCACACTTAAACTCTTAACTCTTAGACCTCATTCGCATATGTACGAACACCATCAAACATCATACCTCGTACATCACATCCCATAAGACTACAAACTCGTCACCAATCATACGTGGAGACGCAACGCCAACATTCCCATTGCGCCAAGACCTCACTTCTCAAGATTGCGCTTCACTGACCTAACTTCCATTAGGCAAATCACGGCCATATCACGACCTTAAGCCCACTGTCTAAGCAACTTACGTAAAAAGTGCACGACACCAATCAAAAGGAAATCTAATCCTGAAACCTTTCATCCCAAGATAATAATAACTTCCGCGATCATGCAGACAGTTCCCGCATTCTTGCGCCCAGGTTCGTATCTATTGTAGACATCTTAACCCACGGTTTCTCACCCATCACCCTAGGCCATCCAAACCACACGGTACAATGTTGAATCTTATTACTCTACACTTCGTTCCCATTGGCAAACAACTTACCCACCTTTGAACCTAAGGTCAAACATAAACAAACTCCAGACTTATCCCACTCAGGATACATCGTCTCAGCACTAAGCCAACCACACAATCAAACCCTTTTATGGTCTTTTTAATTCTCATACACCCACCACGGTTTCCAAACACGATCTCCTAATCACGAGGATAATGACCAAGCTGCAGACCTGGATTCTCGTAGGAATCCTATAGAACTGACACTTGAGAATCTTACCATGTAAACAACCCAATCACCGAACTCCCTTAGGGATCTCACGAGAGTTGAAGCTATCGACCCTTCGTACAAATTAGGTAACCTTTCCAAAAACGTCACTTAAAACACTCAGGTTCACAGGGTAAAGCAAACAGGCTCTTCAAGGAACTACAGGCAAACGAACCGACACTCATATGACCCCAACATTTACTTCGCACCAAGGAACAAAAATCACACTATTCAACCAACCACGAAACATCTCTCCCGCTAGGAAGACCACGAGTCGCGTAGCTCTACGCTCTCGCTCCACATCACTACCTCTTAGGGCCACCATTACACACTAATTATATCATTCGTCGCAATAGGTCTTCACACTTAGGTCTCTTCCCAAGCACATTAATGATCGCCCACTCCTTCACATCCCAACGATACATTGCACGCATCCATACGACCCTTACCGATTAACCATCAAAGACAACACCACATATATTCACATCACTTTAGGACATGTCCTCACAGGGTTGAAGCACGTCAACTTGATTTTCTACAGGTAGGTAACAACCAGACGGCTAGTCAAAACCCATGCCACAGTCTTTAGCTTGCGGCTCTGGTACACCCACCAAAAAACACAAGCGCTCAATCGAGAACACCCATCTCTTATGTCACTATACGAATACCATAAGCACACAGCTATTCAAACATAAAAACGACTACATACAACATAGACAAACAAACCTCGCCTACTGACTCCAGACCAAACGGCGCCACCCTATCACTCGCCCTTAAGGGTAAGATAACATCACCATCTTTAGATCTTATGCCAAGTCACACACTGCCAACATCATCTCTTCATGGGATCTCATCACACAGACACGTCATCCTAAGACGACTGAGTCAACTTCACCAACATCTGTCACGCGCCCCACAAATGTCACACACTCACACTCACATGCTCACCGAAAACCATGTATTTCACATTGTCTTCCAATTATGTGAACAACAAATCAAGCCACAAATCTCTATTTCGAGAAAATTTACGAATAACCTCAGACCATTGCTCGTTAAATCACAATCACCTCCGACGTACATCTCGTCATACATACATGCATATCACTCGTTAACCGATCCATTGACAACATCTTTAATCCACCTACTCATTCCTCATACACTTTTGACTTCTATCAAGAAATTAGATTATGCACCACAGCACGAGGAAAGCACAAGGGTCATCAAACTGACCTTCAAAACCATAAGATACCACTGTGGTTACTAATAACACCCCTCAGGGTAAGGGACATTCCCAAACACCGCCTAAGCTCAAACTTTCTAACACACTTTAGGCCGGAGATTATTACGCTCTCGTCCACCATGTTCCCGTCCACTATGCTCCCGTCCATACCCAATCTCGGGGCACACAGCTCATCACATAGAACGCCTCAAGACATGATACGGCTCATGACGTACACAATCCTCAATGCGCCCAAGGCCACACCTCATATCTAACCACAGCAAATAACCTCCAAGAGGTCTCAAGTACCCTACCATACTCATCTGTTAGGCTATTAGTAGCACAACACACACCAAACACTCAATGCTCATTACACGGGCTTACACCCACCACGATTATTGACCACCAGGTCTCACTTCCACAACCAACACTACCACCTGGGCCACAACTCATCCTAGCCACACAGACATAGCTCATATAACGAGGATATCTTAACTCCTAACTAGGTGAAACCCAACTTAACCTTCTAAAGCCAAGGTACACGCCACTCACTACCTAGTCACATCACATCAACACATATTCACATACCGAGAAAAAGCCCCAAAGAGACGCGACAATCCAAGCAACTAATTCAAATTTCTCATTGGAAGAATGTCGGCCAAACGCTTTTCTATTTTGAACCCCAAAGTAGTTGATCGGATGCCATATAGCATGCCACATCACCCCAAAACTTAACCCTCCATGCTCATATAAACACATAACATGCGCAACATAATTCAATCGCAAACCCATGCAAGCACACAACTCATGCCGTGTAGTGGTGCCTAACCTTGTCAAATAAGTCACATACTTTGGTCATGGTCACTCCCCACGGCTCCTAGGTATTCGAACCTAGAACTCTGATGCCATTCTGTCACGCCCCGAAACCCGAGCACCCGTGAACAAACCCCAAACCGACCCTTCTAAAGGTTATCCATTATCACTACCATTTTACTTTAGATTTGAATCCAGAACTCATTTAGAAATAAATATTTTCTTGAACTACTATATTTTTGTTTCACCGACACATATCAAATTCTAAATAATGCTTCAAGTCCCACAAGATTGTTTACAAAACAATATGTCATTTCACTCGTCCGACTTATCCAAAATACAAGAACTAGATCAAATACATCAAATCCTTTAACTTTATTTGTACATATGGCATAAGAAAAGAAATACTAGACCCATCTTCTAGCCCATTCCCAAAATGCCTCCATCAACTCGGTATCATCAGTTTTCCTCGAAATCTGAAACATGGTTTAGCAGTCGTACGTGAGCCGAAACTCGTAGGATATAGATTAACTCAGATGTAATGCATGATTTGTGAGGTGTGATGGGTGCAACCAAAGTAAGATGCAAATTTTCACCACTTTGTTATTCTTTCACACGCACACACCCACGCATGTCCACTTATTCACATTTATTTTTTTATATCATCCATATCATCATTCCATTATCCGATTTTTTGCAAAAATCGTTTCACATTTTTGTTACCTGGTTTATCCCAAAATCGTATCACAATTAATTTATCACAATTAATTAACCGATATCGGGTGCACCTTATAAAAACCCCTCCCTATATTAATCCACCTTATAAAAATCCCTCCCTATTTATCACAATTAATGAACCGATATCGTCTTTTACCGCGGACCCGCCAGGCCAACTTAATCTACATTAATCCATACGGTTCATTATTTGTTTGTTTTTCACAAAAATTCGGGAGTCCAACTCGCAACTGGTTCCTCTCCCCAAATATTTTTTCATTGAACCTCTTTTCAATTTTTACATTTAAACTTCCCATTTTATTTCCAATCAAGTCTTATTTCAACATTCCATAATTTCTTTCAATTCAAATGTCATCATAAATTTCAACACATAATTTCTCATAAATTACATTCCATTTATCAACTTCATGAAATGCCTTACGCGTAATTAACTCACACATGACCATGTCATTTGAAACAAACGGAATGTACCCATCATATGTATATACATGTATATACAAGTTAAAATCCATGTTTCCTTTCTAAAGCTTTAAAATCTTAATGATAACCATATTACGATATAGCCCATAATTACCCATAATCATACTCGTTCTTAAAACCTTAGTAATATGTCGAAAACTCATCTTTATCGCAAACACAACCAAACGACACGATACTTACATCCCAAATTAAGTGTAGTAGAGTAGGTATATTCATAGCCCAAGGGATAGGAAATTCTGTGAAAAGGTTCAACATTGAAGAAAATATACCTTTTCAAAGCATTTGGCTAAAATCAGGTGAAAAATGGTTAAGAAAATTTGACATACCCTCACTATTTTAATCATAACTTTTTCTATAAAAATAATTTTCTTGTGAGAGTAGTCTTGTTGGAAAGAGGACTTTCGGGGATTCAATTTGAGTACAAAGATGACCCTATTTGGTGTCCAGATGAGGGAGATATAATAAAAAAAAGTTAGCCCTGCGCAGTCAGTCCGCTCGAGCGAACGTCGGGCGCTCGAGCTCCCAACTCTCTGCCAGTTGAAAGCTCGAGCAGACAGTGCTCCGCTCGAGCGCACTGGTGCCCGAGAAAATCCTAGATTTTCCCATGTTTTGAGTTTCAAGCTTCATTACCCATAAACCTTCATCAAATATGTCTCAACCCACAATTTTCATCCCAAAAATATTGGATTCAAGTTTCATACACCCTTTTTATGCAATAATTTCTCAAAATCATGGTTTCTTATTTCTCAAAAACTCAAATCTTCATGAGAACCCAACTCAACCCCCATATACTCTATCAATCCTTCAATTCATGCTTGAAATCTTCTATATTTTACTTATATAATCAAAATATCAACTCAAATCAACACACACATACGAGAGAATCTAGATCCTACCTCGGATTTGCTCAAAAGCATGAATTTTCTCCAATTTCTTCCTCCTAGGGTTTTGGTTGTGAATGTTCTCGCTTCCTTGATACTTTATCTTCCACCTCCTTCCTCCAAAGCTTGATTTCTACTCTTGCTTACTCCTAATCTAGCTTCAAAGCTTCAATCTTGAAAGGTAGGAGGCTAGGGTTTTATGAGGAACATGTTTTTCTCTCTCTAGAGATGGAGAGGATAAGAGGAGAAGAGGGAAAGAAAGGTAACCTCTCACGTGGGTTTGGCCTAAGGGCTGAGATATATATATATATAGAAACCCTCAAAATCTTCTGCAATCTTCTGGATTATTCCAAACTTATCTCGATAGTCTACTCGAGCGGACCCCCACTGATCGAGCGGTGACCCCTGAAGCAGAATTCTGCGAATTTTCTTAAATTTTAACTTAAATCTCCAACTTTGCTCACATTTAAATATTTTGAATTATCCATTAACATAGCTATATCAATATTATTCGTTACCTTGTATCTCAATTTGACCCTCACATGTTATTAATTTAATCATTAACGAGCAAATTTTTTTTTTTAATAACACCCATGTCCAAATTTAATTCCATCTCCTCACTTAACCGAAAACATAAAATCACAAAATAAATAGGTACCGGGTCATTATATATGTAGTGAGGGAAGGGTAGTGGAGTTCATAGTGGTTGGAAGTTTTATTTTTTTAACCTTTTTTATTTCCATTGGTTGCATGGCATGGGTAGGGCAATAGAGACTTGTGGTTTCAGTCCATGGAAGATGGAATTTTTTCTAGGGCCAGTTTGGGGCAGACCAAAAGCTTATTTTGCATTAATTTTGAATTTAAACTAGGTATTGGTACCATATTGTGCAATAAACGCTTTAAAAATTAATTTGGTGTATCTTTTTGGTGTCTTTACCTACTAAATCATATTATTTTAGTAATTTTATGATTAATTTAGTATTTTCATGAATTTTTATTATTTTTATTGTAATTGATTAAATAGGTGTAGGTTTTTAAATCAAATTAAGTTAGTTTGACAAGATATGACTTTTTGACTTATTTTAGTATGTAAGAACTTCAATAATAATCTTTTTACTTTTGATGGGTTATATTATTATATTATCATGTATATTACATGTTTAAATAATCTTGTTTGATAATAATGCTTGATTTGTACAACTTTTTCTCATTTTTGAGTTTAAAAATGTAAGAAGTCACTTTTATGCACAAACTCCAATGTGATTGACCACAAGGGGCATTTTTGTCATTTTTGATATTATTTTTGTCTTTTCTTACTTAATTGTATTTAAATCTTTGATTTAGGGTGTCTATGTATCAAAATTTGAGTTTTTAAAACTTTTTAGTGTACAATGGGTAAAATGGTCATTTTACCATAATTATGAGAGATTTTAATTTTAAATCTAACATTTCATATTATTTACTTAATTCAGGATGTTAGGAATCTTTTCTAAATATTAGGGTTTTTACTCTTGAGTATTAAGTCTTTTTAAGGTTTTCGAATCAAATTAGAATTTTGGTTTGAGTTAGGGTTTTTAACCTTCTAGCGACCTAAGATCTTGTTAGCTAACTGTCACTAATACTAGGGTTTGAGATGGATCATCACAACCTACCCCCCTAAAAGTAAATTTTGTCTTCGAAATTTCGTATTGTACTTCTTTGTGTAAAAGGTTGTGGATGATTTACTTGTAACACTTCTTCTCAAAGTTGTGTCCTTGTCTTAGTCATTCTCTGTTGAGGGTGTGGATAAGGTCGAGCTTACATGTTCAGCACTTTGAGTAATGGTTGTTTTGTCTTACTGATATCTTAAACCGATTACTATATAATTTTCAAAGATCATGTCGTATACCTGTGGTGCGGGGGTTGTTTAACTCGTGTTAACTTAAAATCCTTTATCCTTCCAGTGTACCCCTTCCCGGAATGACGTAATAAGTTTAACTAACATATATCTTAGGGTTTGTGAATGTGGGCATACCTCTGATCATCAACGAATACTCTTTTCTCACTTGTAAAGGGCGAACGCTTCATCAATCATTCTTCGATGGGTCAAGCTACACCATCATTTTCAAACTACTAGTTCATTGTTGCAATCGTCTTGCTTGATCTTTACAACTTTTCCCTTGCTGACGGTTGTTGTAAAAACCCAAACTCAAAGATATGAATAGAAAAGAAAGAACATCTCAAAAGAAACAAAATCTCGAACCTAAGTTCGGTAAGAAGAACTGGCCCAACCGTTTAACCTTTTGAGCCTGAGACCTAGGATAGAGTGGGAACCATATAAGCATGTATTAAGACCCTAATATTGAGGATAAGAATCCAACGTTATAAGTTTAAGTCGTTTAAGATAAGGGTTAAGCGTAAAAATTCTTAAAAACTCAAATTTTGACACATGGATACCTTAAATCAAGGGTTTAAGTACAATTAAGTTGCAAAGGACAAAATAATATAAAAAATAACAAAAATACCCCTTAGTGGCCGACCACCTTGGGAAGAGTGCCAAAAAGTGACTTTTTGCTTTCTTTTTAGCTTAAAATGATGAGAAAGGTATTAAGTTAAGTATTATGATGATCCAATACTTGTGGAACAAGTAATATACATAATAATATGGTGTTATAGGTTAAGAAAAGCAAACAAATCACTATTAAAGTTCATGCACAACAAAATAAGTCAAAAAGTGAGATATTATCGAAATAGCTTAATTTGACTTCAAAGACTACATCTATTTAATCAATTGCAATGGGAACTATGATAATATATGGAAATACTATATTTCTCATAAGCATACTAATATAAAAGGTTTTAGAGGAAAAAGACACCAAAAAGATACATTAAATTAACTTTTAAAGCATTTTTTTGCACATAAGGGCACGCAAACCAATGCAAAACCCCTTGATTGATGAGGGATCAGATTTTTGTCCCCACAAACTGACCCTAACTGTATTTAGCTTCCCCAAATCTGATTTTTTCTCCTCAAAGCTTGAATTACATTAATTAGCCCATGTGAAATGGAAGGAAATAAGGACAAAATTTAATTCTATGTTCCCTAAAGCCTTGCATATATATACAAGCCAAACACCCTCTTTCCCCTTACATTATTTTCGGCCAAAGGAGGAGAAAAATCAGATTTAAACTTTTCTTGAAGGGTTTGGGAGAGTTGAGAAAAGAAAGAAAAAAAGAAGAAAGAAAAGGAAGAAGAAAGGAGGAGGAAGAAAAAGCTTGAAGATGAGAGCTTTAAAAGCTAAGTCCATGGTTTTCATCATTAAGAAGTAACCCTCAATAAGAAAAGAGAGACTCTAATACTTCTAATATTACATAAATCAAACATCTCTCCCACCATCCTCAAACACAAATCTAAGATCAAGAATCAAAACTCAAAAATAAAAGAGTCATGGTTGGATTTTTTGGGACTGTTCGGTTTGAATGTTGAAGTTGTGAGTTGGTGTGGGTTTCTCTATGAATTTCATGACTTCTATAAGCTCTAGAATATTAATATATTGAATTAAAATACATGTATACAAAGAAAATGGGTCAAAAACTTACACACTTGACACTAAGAGGCTAGAATCAAAATAGGCCTGAGTTTTGGGAGTTTTGGGCTTTTTTCCCTGATCTTTGAAATATCATAACTAAGCGTATTCTTTATATCTAGACCTAGGTTTTTGTGTTATTTTTCATCCAAAATTGATTTGAACTCATTTGAGTAAGTAGAACTCAAGATATTACAATTTTACCAAAGTGTATCAGTTTCAGACTAGTAAACAATGCAGACCTAAAAACCCTAGTTTAATATGAGATCCGAGTTTTAGTCAAAACATGGAAGTTGTAGACCACGTGTGTATCTAGTTACCCACCAAAAAGGAGAAAAAATAATGAGTTTTGATAGGTCAAAACTCCTTTGAAACTCTCTGTAATGTTTCAGCACTCAAGGGACACTTCTGTCACATATTTTTGTGTAGCCCAAAACTCCTATTTTTAATGACCTATTCCAAACGTGGTTCACATGAACCTTGTAGCTAACATATTGAAGTATTTGCTTCCCAAAAATCAGACCTTAAAGCCTCGAGATGATACCCCAAAACCGTTTTAAACCCTCTGTCCAAAATCGGCTCTACTGAGTTTTGGCAGCTGACAGAACCTACTTTCTAAAATGGCCAACAGGGACACTTTTCTGACCAATTCTCTGAGCAAGTGTTGAACCATTTTCATTTTTTTCAAGTTTCTCACCCTTTTGCCTTAAGTTTTAGCTTTGGTGTTGAACATAAAAGTTGTAGAATATATTTTAATCTAAGTTATCACCAAAAATTATAATTCAATTCCAAGTCTAAGTACCTCAAGATGTTGCGGTACTTTAAAATTTAATGATTGGGAGAGAGTAATAAATGGTTAAGTTAAATTCTTAAATAAGTGAAGGATTTGGCAAGTGTGTAGTACCCCTTAAACCTAAAAAGAAAGTAACCATGGTCCCTAAAAATCAAGAAAACATTCAATAGTCAGAATCGCTTTAGTACTTCATGTTCTAAGAGGGGTAGAACTCCGTGTTGACGGTTAAGTTATGTTTTCTTGCTATGCATGAAAGTTTTGTTACCCAAGGAGCAAGCTAGCTCATTGACAAAGGCTCGGTTCGTATGCATATAAGATAAGGTGAGAGTGCTTAGCCATTATCTTGAACTTGAATTTATGTAAATGATGCATCAAATGCTTTGAAGCGTATGTTTTGAATTATGACCTGTTTGACAATCGCATAAACCTGTTGTTTTCAAAAGCCATGATGTTTTTAATTCAAGTGTGTTATCCATGATATTCTGAGCTAGCATGATATTACTATGAAAGTATGGTTAATGTTATGTGGTTGTTCCAAAGTGTCAAGTTACAAGGGTTTCTGGCCCTTTTATATCCCTTTATGAGGGAGTTTACGCAACTATGAGATTTTCATTTATCCCTTAGGGGAGGTTTCCCGTTGAGCAGGGGTTTTTACCTTAAAAGCGTTGCGGGCTAAGTCCCGGACAGCACATACCACTCGTGCTTGGTGGAGACTGGCCCTCATTCCATCACGTTGCTATCCGTGCATTGAGAATTGACGTTACGGTACCATCGAAACTCCCAGTCGTGAGGTTGACGACTACTTGGACACTGTTGGGGTTTGACTCTAGATTTGAGAAAATGATCATGCATTTTAAATTTTTGGCGGTTGAGCAAGGAACATAATTCTATTTGCAATACTGAGAAGGTTCTGTATAATATGTGATATTTTTATGTTCAAGCAAATGCATCAATGTCTATATTTTTGTGAAAAATTTGATAAACTATTTTTAGAAAGATTTTTATGTTATCGTTAACTAAGTAATTGTCTTTTCTGTTCATGATAATGCTAAGTGCGCTCTCCTGTAACTTCTGTGATTGTAGATACCAGGAACGGCTAGGAGTTGGTCCACCACAGGTGTCGTCGAGTAGTTTTGGTTCAGTTTTCTTTTATTTAGTTTTTTTTGTTTTGGCAAAGCTTCATTTATAAGACCCAGGAGGTTTTTAATGTTTTAGAAGTAATGTATGCCCTTGGGATGGCGAATCCCTAGTGACTCATGTATAACTCTTTTGACATTAAGGTGTTGTGGTTGCTTAGAAGTTTTTTGTTTGGTCTCTTAATATCTTTATCCCTTGCCTTTCTCTTTGGTCGCCAGTCTGCGGTGGGATTACATCCCTTTGTACAGGTTTGGTGCCTTCCCATTGAGCAGGGTGTTACATTTTGGTATCAGAGCTCTAGGTTATAGGTTCTGTAGACTTGTCAGAGTGTGGTCTGTGGTGGACCGTAGGTTAAGTGCTTCGTCTCGCGGTTCGTTGAGAAGAGTGGTTTAGGCCTGGGGTTGTCATACCTTTGTTGTATTCAAGGGTAAGTCACCCTTTATCTTTTGAGTGAGTGAGTGAATCTCATCAAATAAGAGTTTAAGAGAGATTAGAAGAAAACAGATAATTTTTTCCATAGGATCTTCTTAAAGCTGTGATAGACTTTTGAATGTGCCCGTAAACATTCGTTAGCTCAAGCAAAGTCTTGAAGTTATAAAGGCTTGGAATGCGCCCGTGAAGCATTCTATGTAGTGAAAATACTCAAGGAAAACTTGAGGAGTGGACGTAGGCTTGGAAGAAGCCGAACCACTATAAATCTTGAGTGTCCAGTTCAACTCTCTATCCCTAAACTTCTTAATATTTGCGTTGCTTTAATCCTTGCTTGTTTTGCGATATTTGTTTGAAATATTAAAAGGATTTCAAAAAGGTTTTAAATATTGTTATTAATTTTTTAATACCCAATTCACCCCCCTCTTGGGTTGACTAGAACTAACAATTGGTATCAGAGTTCTAGGCTCTTATTTTTTACTTAACCGTCTAAGAGTTTATACGGCAACCACTAGCATCAGACCTATCTAATCCGAAGGTCAGTCGACCAATAGACCTCTCTTGTTCAATGGAACAAATTACAATTATTAGAATACTAAAATGAGAATCAACATTCAAGCCGTAGACTATGACTTTAGGAGAGTTATCATTAATGGACCTAAAAGACCCACCAAAACTGTTGAAGGAACAATCGTTCCCAAACCTGAGGCTGAATGGACTGAAAATGATATTAGAAAAATTCAAAAGAACACTAAAGCCATGAATCTCCTATATTGCTCACTTGACCCAAATAAGTTCAATAGAATCTCTACATGTGACACCGCAAAAGAAATATGGGATAGACTCGAATTTACCCATGAGGGTACTAATTAAGTGAAAGAGTCCAAAATAAGTCTGCTTGTACATAACTATAAATTATTCAAAATGAAGCATGATGAAATCATTTCTAATATGTTTACTCGCTTCACTAACATTATTAGTGAACTAAAATCTCTTGGCAAGATTTTTACAAATGCAGAAATGGTGAGAAAAATTTTTAGGTGCATGCCTAAGAGTTGGGAAGCTAAGGTCACAGCTATTTAAGAAGCTAAAGACCTCAACACGCTTAATCTAGAAGAACTCCTTGGTTCTCTCATGACCCATGAGATCAACATAAATATGGACAATGAGGGTGACAACGAAACGAAGAAAGGCATCGCCTTCAAGTCCTCAACTCATGACGAAGAATCTGAGGAAGACTCCTCAAGTGATGAGAATGAAGACATGGCCCTCATTACAAAAAAAATCAAAATGATTTTTAGAAATAATAAACAAGAAGGAAGAAAGTTCTTCAAGAAGGAAGGATACCGAGGCGAGCCTACTAAATTCAAAGGCGACTCTAGTAAATTCAAGAACGACTTTAAGAAAGAAGAAATCATCTGCTATGAGTGTAAAAAGCCTGGACACATCAAAACTGAATGTCCTCAGCTCAAAATGCAATTCAAAAAGGGTTTTAAGAAAGCCATGATATCTACATGGGATGAGAGTGATGACAGCAGTTCTGAGGATGAAAAGGAAGAAAACGAAGTAGCAAATCTATGTCTTATGGCTAGAGAAGAAGATGAGGTAATCCCAAACCCTTTTTCTTAGGTGAATTGCAAAGTGCATTTGAAATTTTGTACGATGAATTGAGAAAAATGGGTGCAAAGAACTCTATTTTGAAAAAGCTAGTTCTTTTCTCCTCAAGTGAGATTAAAACCTTAAAAAATAAAAAACTTGCTTTATCAAAATAAGTCTCTATTTTGAAAGATGAAAACAAGGTTTTGATTGAAAAGGTTAAAGACCTTACTAAAATTATTTATAAATTCACTCAAGGAAAAAACAACTTAGATAAATTTCTTGGCATGCAAAAATGTATTTTTGACAAAGTCGATATCGCGTATAAGCCAAAAAAGAAACAAAAATTCTTAAGCAATATTTTTGTCAAGGCGTCTTCTAATCATACAAATGCAACTTATTTTCATTGCTATGAACGTGGACACACTGTCACGCACTGTCCACATAGAAATCTGCCAAATAATTCTGTTAAGAAGGTTTTGGTTCCTAAAGGAACACATCCTCAAAGAACTAACACCAAAAGACCCAAGATTTGGGTACCAACAATGAAAACTTGAGTCTCCTTGCAGGTGTGTCTTAAATCCTCATTCAATGAGGGGATGTGGTATCTCGATAGTGCTTGCTCCAAACACATGACAGGCGACCAATCGATGTTTTCATCTCTCAAACCAAAAGATGGTAGATTTGTGACTTTTGAAGATAATAGCAAAAGGAAAAATCATAAGAATTGGATGTATCGGTAAAATTTCTTTCCCTTCTACTGAAAATGTTTTGCTTGTTGATGGTTTGAAACATAACCTTCTTAGCATAAGCCAACTTTGTGACAAAGGCCATAAGATTGTGTTTGATCATGCTAAGTGTGTTATTGAAGATTCAACCAATAACAAAGTCATCTTTGAATGTCAAAGACATGAAAATATTTATACATTTACTCTCAATGATCTTTCTAAGAATGACACTAAGTGCCTATCCACCTTGAATGATAATAGTTGGTTGTGGCATAGAAGGCTTGGACATGCACACATGAACTTGATTTCTAAACATTTAAAAAAGAAATTGGTGATTGGGTTACCCCAAATCAAATTTGAAAAAGATTAAGTATGTGATAGATATCAACAAGGCAAACAAGTTAGAAGTTCTTTTCATTCCAAAAATGAGATTTTAATTTCTAGGCCCCTACAACTATTGCACATGAACTTATTTGCTCCAACAAGGATTCTAAGCCTCGGAGGCCAGATATATGGCTTTGTTATTGTTGATGATTTCTCTAGATACACTTGGGTACTTTTCCTTGCTCATAAGGATGAAACCTTTACCTTTTTTGCAAAACAATCTCGGAGAGTTTAAAATGAAAAAGATTTTCAAATTACAAGTATCCAAAGTGATCATGGTAGAGAATTTAAAAACAAAGATTTTAAAAAATTTTGTGATGAAAATGATATTAATCATAACTTCTCTGCTCCTAGAACTCCTCAACAAAATGGAGTTGTTGAGAGGAAGAATAGGACATTGGAAGAAATGGCTAGAACCATGCTCCATAAAAATAATCTACTAACATACTTTTAGGCCAAGGCTGTTAATACTTCTTGTTTTATCATAAACAGAGTTATGATACGAGCGTCTCTAAAAAACCCCATATGAGCTATGGAATAGAAGAAACCTAATATCAGTTATTTTTGTGCCTTTCAGTACAAATATTTTATTTTGAACAACAACACAGAACTTTTGGGCAAGTTCGATGCAAAATCTGATGAATGTATTTTCTTAGGATATTCTATATCTAGTAAAGCGTAAAGAGTTTTCAACAAAAGGACCCTAGTTGTTGAAGAATCTATACATGTTCTATTTGATGAAACTAATTTTGGTTCTTCAAAGGACTTTTGTGAAGATAACTTGTTAGACATAGAAAAAAGTGTTGAAGATAGCTTCATTAAAGAAAAGGAAGAGCCAAATCAAGAGGAAGCTTCAAATTCTCAACAAAATGCAGTCCAACAGGTTGCTGAATCTTCAAATCCAAAAAATTTAGATTTACCTAAAGAGTGAAGGTATGCTCATGGTCACCCAAAAGATCTCATTATTGGTGATCCATCGTAAGGTATCAAAACTCGATCTTCTCTACATAATGTTTGTGGTAATTTAACACTTCGTTCTCAGACTGAACCAAAATATTTTGAGGAAGTCGAAAACGATGAGTTTTGGACCTTGGCTATACAAGAAGAGTTTAATCAATTTGAAAGAAACAAAGTTTGGACTTTAGTCCCAATACATAAAGAACACTCCATCATCGGTACAAAATGAGTTTTTATAAATAAAATAGATGACAATGGAGTAGTTCTTAGGAATAAAGCTCGATTGGTAACCCAAGGTTATAATCAAGAAGAAGGTATCGATTTTGATGAGACTTTTGCTTTTGTGGCTAGGCTTGAAGCCATTAGGATGTTACTTTCTTTTGCATACTTTAAAAACTTCAAACTCTATCAAATGGATGTCAAGAGTGCCTTTTTAAATAATTTTATCTCGGAGGAAGTTTTTGTGAAACAACCTCCTGACTTTGAAAATCTAGATTTTTCAAATCATGTTTGCAAACTTACCACGACTTTTTATGGTTTAAAGCAAGCACCTAGAGCATGGTATGAAAGACTTAGCAAATTCTTGATTGAAAATAAATTTTCAAGAGGAAAAATAGATACCACTCTTTTCATCGAGTGTCAAGAAAATGACATGCAAGTTGTACAAATTTATGTAAATAATATTATTTTTGGTGCAACTAACGAATCTCTTTGCAAGGACTTTACTAAGTGTATGCAGGAAAAATTCAAGATGAGCATGATGGGTGAGTTCAACTATTTTCTCAGACTCCAAATTAAACAAACTCAAGAAGGAATCTACATCAATCAAGCTAAGTATACATGGGACATATTGAAGAGGTTTGACATGCTAAAGGCAAAATCCATGGGAACTCCAATGTGTCCTACAACTAAGCTTGACAAGGATAAAGATGGCATGAAAGTAGATGGAAAGCGTTATAGAGGTATGATTGGATCTCTCTTATATTTAACTACTAGTCGTCCGGATATTATATTTAGTGTTTGCATGTGTGCTAGACTTCAATCAAATTTAAAAGAATCACATGTGATCGCTGTTAAGCACATCTTTAGATACCTTCTAGGTACACAAAATGTAGGATTATTTTATTCTAGAGAAATAACCTTTGAGTTATTTGGCTATTCAGATGCTGATTTTTGCAGATACAAAGTAGATAGAAAAAATACAAGTGAAACTTGTCAATTCCTAGGGCACTCACTAATCTCTTGGTTTAGCAAGAAATAAAACTCAGTGACCTTGTCTACAGTCGAGACCAAGTACATTGCAGCTGGAAGCTATTATGCACAAGTTCTTTGGATGAAACAACAATTAGAGGACTATGGTTTTTGCTTAAATCATATCCCTATAAAATGTGATAACACTAGTGCAATTAATATATTCAAGAACCCAATACAACATTCAAGAACCAAGCATATAGAAATTAGACATTATTTTATAAGAGATCATGTGCAAAAAGGTAATATCGAACTTGAATTTATAGGCACAGATTACCAATTAGCGAAAATTTTCACAAAACCCTTAAATGAAGGAAGAATATGTTATATAGGAAGAGAACTTAGTATGTTATGTGCTCCTAATTCATGATTAATATGCCACACTAACCATGTCTTTTCATTGCATCTCAATGCTTTTGATGCTTTTTCTTAACATGTGAAAATGTGTCGACACCACTTGAAAAAAGTGTCGACACAATTGTGTGCTGTGTTGACCCAAAACTGTATAGAAGTGGCACTACGAGAAAGTGTCGACCCCTTTCTATATAGTGTCGGCCCATTTATGTTCTCTGACTCTCAATAAATTAGTGTCGACACAAAGCTTAATCGTGTCGACCCAAATAGTCGAATGTGTCGACACCTTCTGAAACAGTGTCGACACCATTTCCTGTTTCGTATACCCACACTTTTGCTAAGAAAAGTGTCGACACAAATCTTTATGCCTATAAATAGAGGCGTCGGTCCCCCAACCGTCACATCGTTTTCCTATCTCTCTCTATATATAACTATTTCAACTCCTGCGATTTTTCCTTTCAAAAATCGTGTCGACCCTTCATCTTCACCCTCATTCTTTCTTTAATTCTTCCCAAAACCGTTCACAATGCCACCACGAATGATAGGAAAAGGCGCAAAATGCACTGCCAAAGGAAGTTCGTCGAACCCTAGTGCATCGAAGAAGAAGAAATCGTCCTCCACGACGGCAACGGCGACGGCACCGGAATCGGTTGCTATAGCTGAGGTAATCAACTTCAAAACCCCTAAAATTCGTCAACTTTATTTTACTTCCTTTGTGAATCGAAACCTCATACCCAGACGTACTATAGATTTCTCCTTTTTCGACTCCATAGAAATGAGATTCAAAGATCTTTTTTCTATCCTTGACTGGGAAAGACTTTTACAAATTCGAGAACCCCATTATCCCACTCTTGTGAAATTCTTCTATTCACACACTCACATTTTACTGATTTCAACCACCACCATCACCACTTGGGTGAATGGTGTCGATATTCATTTGATCCCATCTACCTTAAATGAAATTCTTGGCATTCCAGAAGGCGAGCTTTGTGTTCCCTATAACAAAAAATCCATTGATCTTGAAGGTTTTTCTTTTTCTGAGGCTGTAAAAAATATCCATCGAAAAAATGGTACCCTCTTTAAAACATGATCTGTATGGTAGTTTCACTCTTAAACGTATACAAATTGCAAATGTTAATAGAGTTTGGACTACATCCCGACGTGGTACCCCCTCCTCCACTAGAACTCCTCCTCCTTCACCTCGCAGTATATCCCCTATCCCTTTTGATTCTAGTGCTCCTGGCCCCTCCTCCTCCAGCCCTCATGATGATCCTTCCTCTATTCCTCCTTCTACATCTGGTCATGCTCCCCCTGCTCCATCTATCCCTTTATCTGCTCTTGTTCATGTTGATTTGTCAAAAGTTGTCTCCTTAATCAAATCTCTATCCTCTACCTTGTCCTCTTTTCAAACAAAAGTTGATCAAGACTTCTTCGATCTCAATTAAACTGTCTTTTCCCTCTCTGACAAAGTCAAGCACCTCAACAAAACTAATCACAGTCTCCGACGAGACGCTGAAATGACACGGATGCCAGGAGAGCCCTATGCAAAACTATGGATGACAACATTATCTCCATTGTAAATTGCAATAAGGCAATCATGCATCAAGTCCGAAAGGAGTATGATTAGGGCATTGTCACTGCCATCCATACCAATTCCCAGAAAGTCAAAGAGCAGCTACAATGGCTCCGCGAAGCTTGGAGCAAACAGTTCAAGCTAAATGAGACCAAAGAAGAAAAGGCAGCTTGTTTGAAGCGTGAAGCTGACCTCGCATTGGAAGCCAGATTTGAGGTAATGGCAGCAGCTGAAGCCAAGGATGAAATAGATCGAGCTTTCAAGGAACGAGCATCCGCAAGCAAAGAAAAAAACTGAAGCCAAGAAGCAGTTCAAACGATTTATGGATGACCAGTGAACCTTTTTTTTTTTTTTTGACAATTACAGAAGGGGAGAAGGTAAAGGAAGAGAGTGAGTAAGTGAAGGGGAGAAAAAAAGTAGAGGAAAGAAGAAGAAAACATTCACAAACTTTCAGTAGTTTTTTGGTTATGGAAGGTGAAGATGTAAAAGTTTAACATACATTTTTTTTGGTTGATTGGTTTGTTAAAATGGTTTGGATGAATGTTTAAAACTTTTGTTTTCATGCTTATGGATGAATTTGATACTTATATATGTGTCTATGCATGGCCAATTCTGCTTATGAAAATTCACTTAGCACATAATTGTTGTGATGCACAAATTTTTCTAAGTTTATATTGCAAATCATCTTCAAAGTGTATATTACTCTGATTGAATGTATGCCTAACTTTATGAATGCATATCGTGTTTAAAGCATATCGACAAAGGAGAACCCTTGTTGAAAAATCTTTTCAAATGTTTTTTAGAAAATGTTGATTTGGTTGTAATCATCAAAAAAAAGGGGAGATTGTTAGTCCAAGGGCCTTTTTATATTGATTTTGATGATTTTCATAAATTATTTTCTAAGAATAAATAGATTTAAAATGATAATATCTTATATTTCTAAAATGAAAGTGTTAACACATTTTGAATATTTGAGTTGACACTTTTAACCAAAAGAAATGACTCAATTCTCAAAATGATTAAAACACTTAAGTATTCTTAAAACAGAATATTTTGTATTAAACCTAATTAAAAATTAAGTCAAACACTTTTAAGACAAAGAATACTTGAATCATATCAAGTGTGTCAACACATTTGAACAAATAATTTGACACCCTAGCAGTTTTATGAAGTTGCTTTCAGGTATCAAAAATTAGTATCGACACAAATAAGCCTTGTGTCAACACAAAAGAGCCGAAGCTCTCAGGACTCAAAATGAGTCGACACAAATTAAATTTGTGTCGACACAGAAGTGGTTCCTCACTTTTTGGTATCTGAAACTTTGAGTCGACACAATTGCCAAATGTGTCGACACAAAACAACCGAGGCTACTTGTAGATTTTGGATGTCGACACAACATAGAAGATGAGTCGATACAAAAGTCCCAAGCCCACCTGAAGAAATTTGTTGTCGACACCAAAGTCCAAAAGTGTCGACACAAATATACCGAGGGTTTCTACAGAATTTAGTGTCGACACCAAAGAAGAATTGAGTCTACACAAAGTGCCTCCTCCTAGATGCTGAAGTTCAATTGAGTCGACACCAAACCCAAAGGTGTCGGTACCGTGGTGTTGGTGAAGAAGTTTGCGGAATTCGTGTCAACACCTTAGAAGAATTGTGTCGACCCAATCACTTGAAGATCCCTACCCTAGACATTTTATGTCGACACCAAAAGCTTTTGTGTCGACACCTGCGACGCAGATTCAAATTCACGACAGACTTCAACGGTTGGATTTTTGGCATTTAATGCCCTCACCTACCTTCAACGGTCATGAATGCATAAGAACTTATATAAGGAGTAACTTCTCAGCATTTACTCCAACTGGAGACTTACAATCACTGTTCCATTGCTGGAATCAATCTCAAATATTCTCAAGCTCTCATTTATTATTGAAGCTTCAGCACTTGTTCCTCATCTCTTTTTACCTTCTTATTTATTATAAATCAATTTATGTAAAGAGAGTGAGTGCTTCTCATTATTTCTCTCATTTATTGTATTCAAGGGTGAGTCACCCTTTATCTTTTGAGTGAGTAAGTGAATCTCATCAAAGAAGAATTCAAGAGAGATTAAAAGAAAATAGGGGATTGTTTTCATAGAATTTTCTTGAAGCTGTGATAGGCTTTTGAATGTGTCCGTAAACATTCGTTAGTTCAAGCGAAGTCTTGAAGTTGTAAAGGCTTGAAATGTGCCCATGAAGCATTCTATATAGTGAAAATACTCAAGAAAAAACTTGAGAAGTGGACTTAGACTTGAAAGAAGCCAAACCACTATAAATCCTGGGTGGCCGATTCAATCTCTCTATCCCTAACCTTCTTAATATTTTTAATACTTTAATCCTCAGTTATTTTGCTATATTTGTTTAAAATATTAAAAGGTTTTAAATATTGTTATTAATTTTTTAAGACCCAATTCACCCCCCTCTTGGGTTGCCTAAAACTAACAGCAACAAAGCCAACGGTGAAAAAAAAATAGAAATGACGGCCTAATGGGTTTTTATACCCATCGTTTCAAACTACAGGCGCATTCAATGCGCCGAACATTTGAAACGATGCGAGAGTTACCGATGCAACACATGTCTGTTGGAGGCAATACTGTTAAGATCATTATTTTTAAAAATGATTAATCGGTAAAAAATTAACTGGACGGGCAAACGCCGAAACAGGCTTTAGATAAAAATTTTGACGAAGAACGATCAAAATAAACCCGTGCAACCAAAGTTAATTTAGAAAAATACCTCTTGTAAATCTAATCTTCAACTACGACTTGATTCTGAGTTGAAGCTCTAGTCAGATCTTCTACTGTATTCCCTTACGCGATCCT